>JAMKQA010063006.1:0-14779 GCA_024699735.1 Posidonia australis
TGGGAACATGAGGAAGCCATCCTAGCCCAGTACCTGTATCTTTTCGCCTAGTGATTTCGAGGGCGAAATCTTCTTTTAAGGGGGTTAGGATGTAACACTTGTAAAATTCATTTTGTAATTATTTACATTTTATGAATTTTATTCTTGGATTGGTGTTACTGTTCCGAGGCCTGTTGTGTGGTTTTGTACTTTTGGGCTTGGGCCTCGTGGGACGGCTTCTAATTGCATATCTCTGTGCATGGTTGGCACTGTGCATTGTGGTACTGTGCTTGTGGGGCACTGGTGTGGGTTCGTGTGGGACCCAAGTGTGGGGTCCGTGTGGGGCCCAGGTGTGGGGTCTGTATGGGGCCCGTATTTGTGGCCTGGTGGTTGAGGCTTGCAGTTGGCGTCGTGGTTGTGGTGGGGGTTTGGGTGGGTGCGGTGGTTGGCAAGGCTGGTTGTTGAGGGAGTGTTGGTGTGCACGTGGCTGATTGGGTGCTTGCGCACAGCCACCTACTCCTTCTTATGTGGCTTTTTAAGCCAGAGGCCTCCGCCGTGCATGACCCAAGCGTTCTCTCTTCCCTGCATTCTCTCCGTCCTGAGCACATCCTTCCTTTCCTTCCTCCACTCATTCTCTCTCCCTCCACTCACTTCCACCCTCCCACGTCTCTCTCTTTTCTCTCTTCCTCTCTCGCTATCCCCCTATTTTCTCCTCCTCGTGACCTCCTCTCTGTTAGTGTGCTCGAGGGCCGGCAACAGTGTGTGGCAGTTTGTGGTGGTGTGTGGAGCTTGTGTAGAGTGCTCCCATGGCCGTGGCTGCGTCATGGTCGTCGGAGTCGACCGAAGAATCGTCGGAGCGCATTCTCAGGTACGCTTCTCTACCTCATGTAATAGAGAGCATGAAAATGGTAGAAATTGATAGGGTGACATGAAATCTAGGTAAATTTACATTCCTAGAATTTATTGTTATTTTATGAGAATTTATGGGCATTTATGCCGGTGGTTGCGTTTTGGGTCCTTTTGACCCTTCTTCCTTTGTGATTTTATATATTGATGCATGGTGAATAGATTTTAGTTGTGTTTGTGGGGATTTGGAGTAGACTCGAGGGTCTACATCTTATGTTTTATGAAAGATTTTTGGTGTTTGTTTAGGAGGTCCGATCGGAGGTCCTAGTTGGGGTGATTTCTGACTCTAGTGGTTTGGGCCGTTCTCTGGGATCACAGAATTCGACATATCAAAGTGAAAATGGCATACCAAATCAGTGAATTTCGGTATACCGATTTCGTTCAGTATACCATTTTTCTGTCAGTTTGGTCCTCTGGTCGTTTCAGCCTACCGAATCACCCCGATCGACCAATCCAGTGGATTTCGGCATACCATAGCCAGAATGGCATGCCAAATCAGTGGATTTCGGCATGCCAAATCAGTGGATTTTGGCATGCCGAACTTGAATTCCGGCATGCTGAATCAGGGCCCAAATGGGTTTATAAAATCTGATTTCCGAGGATTTTCTAGATTGTTTTGTTTGGTACCTTTAAGAGGGATTGTGGGTCGTCAGTAGTGGTCTCCTAGGACCCTTGATGCACCATTTTGCTTAAGGTTCTGGAAGAATTTCCAAATATATGAAAATGGTTTTGGAAATTAATTTCAAGAAAAGAGTGGACCAGTTTTGGAAAAATGTTTTCCTGGTTTTCTGTGTGCGGGCCGAGACAGTGTGAGACCGTGTCGTTGGGACCAGGGAATGTGACGAGATTCTCGGGTGGTCGGACGCAACTCCCGGGTTGAGGTTGAGGGCCAAGATACCTAAGGCTGAGGGGCGTCGAGTCCGAAGGTATGAGACTCCTTGACTGTCGTCTCAAGGCTAAGGTTGTGGTCCGTGGGTTAAGGTGTCTTGTGGCATGACGGGGAGGTATGGTACTCCTGTTGTCATTGTGAGCATTGAGGCTCGGGTGTCATCGGGTGTGGAGGTATGACACTCCCTCTTGAGCACCGTGTGTGAAGGACGCTATGAGGAGGCGTACCCTGTGGTGGCCAATGCGGGTGGAACATGTGCCCTGTAGCTGGTAGCGTCCTAAGAGACAAGACAGCTTTCCTAGGGAGGGGTTGGCTTTGTGAGGGTTCTCCAAGTGGGAGAATTGCGGGACAGTGATCTCTCCTATATAGGGTGGCTTCACCGTGGCAGTGCAAAACGTTGTGGTCGCTCCTCGGTAGACTACATGTGACCAGAGTTAGGTTGCCTGGCGTCAGACTTCCTGACTCACTGTGTGTGGTTTTGGCCATTGAAGGCCTTTGCTTGTAGCTTTGGGCTAGTAGAGCCCCGGTTGTAGTTTTGGCCGGTGTAGGCCTGGTTTATGAGGTTTTGAGAAAGTGGTTTGCGAAATGAATTTAAAAAGAAAATTGATTATAGTTTTGTTTTTTGTGGTTTTCCTTGAGGTGCGTACTAAGTGACTTTGATCACTCATACGTTATTCCTCATGTTTTTGGTTTGCAGGTACAGACATGTAGAGAGTTAGTGTAGTGCATATAGTCTAGAGTCTTCTAGCAGCACACATAGATTCTTGGTAGTTAGAAGTTTACTGTTTGACTTTAATTTTCCCTTATTTTAATTTATTTTAATTTATTTTAAATTATTATGTAAAATTTGGAACGTGACACAATTAATTCTCCATCCATTGCCTAATCAAATCTTTCATCACAAATGGCGCTGTCTACGTCACTCCAAGAAGGGAAAAAGTGTCCAATAAGTTATGATTCCATTAGAACCCACCATTTGTCCATCACAAGCAATGTAAGGTCCTACTTATGGATACATATACGTTCTACTGATGTTCAACGTGGCAATGCAACTAATCAAGTAGTTTCATGTATATATATATATATATATATATTGATAACGGTAACTTGTATTCTTAAAATTAGTCCCTTGACTATGAAAACCACCACCAAGGGATCAACATGTCAAAAATATTACAAAATTTGGAACCAACAGTTCCAGATTAACCATGGCAATATCAGAGCCTTAAACATACATTACCAGAAAATAATAGTATTGCATAGAAACAAGGAGATAGTATCTTGCAAGACTGGCAGGCCTTCTCATGTCCCATTTCCATCTCCTATAGAGCTTGGTATATTGTAATTATCGAGTTCAGAGACTTGAGGCTGAATAGCCACAAAAGAACCCCTGGAAGAAGTGGAGATATTTGGAGCTTGCTCTACGGTCCATGCATTATTCATTTCAAAAATGGATTGAAGAAGTTCATCCTTCTCGAACCCTGTAGCAAAATTTTCTATCCAGTGATACATTACGGAAATGATATCAGAGAAAATTATAATATGAGATTTGCGGGAATCCTTGAATATTCTATTGTTTCTTTCCTTCCAAGTCAACTAGAGGATGATTTGAAATAAGACAACCCAACACTGTTTATTTAAATTAAATCAAAGTGGAGGTATAGAATTAAATAAATCAACAATTCTAAAGTAACCAGGATATAATTCAGCAAATAAAAAAAATCTCCATATGTGCCATGTAAAGGAGTAGTTGATGAATAAATGGGTATTAGTCTCTCTATGCAAATTGCATAGAATGCAATTCTCTTGACCATTCCACCCTCTTTTGGCTAGATTTTCCTTAGTCAAATTCTTATTGTATAGAACCATCCAAGAGAACAATTTGACATTTAAGGGTGCCCAGCTTTTCCAAATGCTGCTATATAAGGAAAATATAATACCACCATCATTTAGAGTTTTATAGCATGAGTTAATAGAGAAAATATAGTTTTTGGTAGGCAACCACAACAGGGTGTCCCCGCCAGGCCTTAGAGTTATTGTCTGCATAAAAGAAGCCAGCAAATCAACCTGAGATTGAAGGAGAGTATAGTCATCCAATAGTATATTGGAATGTGCAAATAATTTATTGAAATCAGCCTTGTAGAGATCCAAGGTTTGCTTTATAGAAGCTCTTTAAAACCTAGCTATAGAGAATAGTTCAGGGAATTGTAATTTTAGTTTGATCCCATTTCACCACTTATTCTTCCAAACTAAGGTATTATTACCATTCTGAACCTGAAAGGTGGTAAAACAGTTAAGTATGTCAAAACAATCTTTCAAACTTTACCAGAGAGAAGAGTAATTATTAGCTGAAGAATTCAACAAAGCACCAGGCCAGACCTTATGAAGGTATCTTGCCCTCACAAGTTCCTTCCATTTCATGTGGCAATTCTCAGAAAGTAACTGCCATAGAAGCTTAGTTTTCAAAGCTAAATTAAAGTTTCTGAGATTAATAATCCCCCATCCTTTTTGCTTTTTAGATCTGCATAGTGTTACCCATTTAATTAGATGTAAACCTTTATGATTAGAAGAATAGGAATTCCATAGGAATTTACTTCTAATCTTATCAAATTCTTTCTCCGCTTTACTAGGCAAATGTAGAACAAACAGATAATAAGTAGGAATTTTGGATAAAACAGAGTTTAGCAAAGTCAATCTGCCACCCAGGGATAGGTGTTTTGCCTTCCAAAGGGACAACTTATGTGAGATCTTTTCCATTACTAGGATCCAATTATTATAAGTGGCTTTTCTATAATGTAAAGGTAAACCAAGGTACATGAGTGGTAAATCAGCAGTCCCACAGCCTAGGATTTTACAAGAACTTGCAATAGAGGTCTGGCTCACCCCTATTCTAGTAATTGAGGACTTATGGAAGTTTATTTTCAGTCCAGAACATGATTGAAAACAGAAGAGAATTCTTTTGATATTTATCATGTTCTCTTTACCTTCTGCTAAAAATAAAAGAGTATCATCAGCATATTGTATATTGACCACAGTAGGCCCTCCATGTGGAAAACTAATACCTGCAATTAGGTTATTAGCCTGTACCAATTTCAACATACGATTTAATATATACGTAGCTACTATAAATAGCAAGGGGGATAATGGATCTCCCTGTCTTAACTCATTTGTTGCCCCAAAGAAACCTTTGGGGGAACCATTGACCAATATGGAGAATATGGTAGTGCAAGTACACATCCTAACCTAGGATATTCATTTAGACCCAAATCCAAGACCACTAAGGGAGTTCAGCAAAAATTCCCAATTGACATTGTCAAAGGTCTTCTCAAAGTCCAATTTTAAAATAAATCCAGATATGTTGGATGCTCTCATGTAATGCAAAGTCTCCTGAGCAACAAAAAACAGTCCTCAATTGATCTATCAGCCAAAAAGGCGCATTGAGAATGATCAATTGCCATACTCAGAATAGGGGAGAGCCTTGTTGTCAAGGTTTTGGTGATGATCTTATATATATTGTTTACCAAACTGATTGGTCTAAAATCTTTGACAAAGATAGCACCATTCTTTTTGGGGATTAAAGAAATAAACGTTTGATTAAAAGGTGCTAAAGATTCTGGGTCACTAGAGCTAAAGTAGTTTCGTATATGACTTGTAGTTATGCACTAAAGCTAAAGTTCAGTTATGCAAGTATCAATATGAGAAGCGAGCATATGAATCAAATGATCAAGAAGCTCCAAAAGACTACAACTTAAAATGTACCCAATAATTTTCCATGTATCAATATTAAATGCACTTAGGCATTGCTCATTGGTTATCAAATAAATTGCATTATGTCTAGTCAGTTATGCTATCTATAATTTTTTACCATAACTAAAGTTACACTTCAATTTTAGTACTTCATGGTTTTGAATGCGTCTGAACACTACTGCTCCCTAAGATAGATGAATACTGAAGAGCAAAACTCACTACAACAAAATTATTGAATATTGATGGATTTATCGATGGAATTTCCATCGATAAGATCAAAAATCCATCGGTAAATTTAAATATCAATGGATTTTCGTAAGTATAGCTCAGTAGTCATAAGGGACATCATTAATCTTATTTAACAATTGATTTTTTTTAATTTTTGTCGGAAAATAATTTATCCATCGGTAAGAATTAGAATTTTTTTTTAAAGAATGTCTAATTTAAATATTTGCCAATGGAATTTTCGTCGAATTATTTTAACGACGGAAATTCTATCAATACATTAAATATTTTACAACAGAAATTCTATTGCTGCTAATTACTGATGGATTATATGTCGATATTTTATATCTTTACCGATGGTTTTTCCATCAGATATTATTTTAGTTACCGACAAACATTCTATCAGTAATTTATTAATTATTTTCTCAATATCAATTATTTATATCTTTACCAACGGTTTTTTCGTCGAATATTATTTTAGTTATCGACAAACATTCTGTCAGTAATTTATTAATTATTTTTACAATATCAATTCATATTGTTTTTTTTTTTTGTTAACAGTTGAGATAGATAGGTATTATTTCTTCGGCTCAAATGCCAGATAAGAAACATTGTCTTAAGTAATATTACAAACCCATAGGCTATTTAGCCACAAAATCCATCAAAATTTAGTCACAAAAATGAGGCAGTAAAAGTATTACATCAAAAATTCTCAGCAACTGCAAGCTGCATAGTATCAATTAACTAGAAGTTAATCACGCATGGGAAGAGCAGAAGTTCCAGAATCATACTCCATCTCACATTGGGGATTGCTAGGAGCCAATAAACTATGCTCCACAACTCTATTATGCTGATAAGATGGTATTGCCTGTGTATTTTCACTTTTTCCGAAACCTGTAGCCAAAGAGTCTACCCAACAGTAAAACAATGAAAAGATATCATTGTTAATCATTCCAAATCAACCAGAGGATGATTTGATAAACCTATTGTTCCTTTCATTCCAAATCAACTAGAGAATGATTTGAAATAACAATGTCCAACCAGAATAAAATAGATCAATTTTAAGATGGAAAGTAGACAGGAATAAATCAGTAACACAAAAGTAACCAGGATTAACAGGGGATGCCAGGAGAGCAAATCTCGAAAGGTCCAGTGTCAAGGCATGTCATATTTCCCACTTTTTCAGCACAGCCTTTTTCTCTTTCACACGGTAAGGTAGGACATGGAGGATAATAAATATGATTTGACTCGCCACTTATTCACGAGGGATACAGAATGGCACCCATCAGAATAAATCGTGGGAAAATTATGCCCCACCTAAGAAAAACCCCATTATCAACGTTATAGTCATTAGAACACGAATAACTAGAACCATGATTTAATTCACTAGTGGCTCATATTGTTTTTGAAAACTTGTTTAAATTATTTGCATCTTGCAACAACATAATTAATTAAAATACCATGTGAAATAAAAAAATGTAACACAAGTTGAAATAGATTCATATATACAATAATTGTATAACATCATATATATATACACAAGTATATCTATGAAAAGTATATAAGTAAGATTAAACATATAACATCATGTCAAATATACAAGTATATCCATCATAACAATGTCAAGTACGAAAGAATGTAACCAATATCAATCATCTAAATACAAAATGATCAACTTCAGGTGTAGGTGAAGTACTACTGCTCTAAGAAATTAAAACAAACTAACTCAATAATTTATCATAAAAAAAAGTCATAATTTAATGAACTATGTCGTACTTTATCTTACAAAAAAATTGAATAATAAATTAGAAAAACAACTACTTACTATTAAAAACCATGTACATATCATCATAAAAAAGGGTAAGAGAATCTTTTAAGTCCTGTGATTTTGCATAATATCTTCACTGTGATTGCATTATACGTTGCCTTCAACCCTTCACACCGTCTTTACCAGAGAAATCGATTACGTGAATATATACCTCAAAATACATGCTTACAACATTTATGAAATTAATAAGACAAATGACATTTAAGGAAGGGTTGATTAATTTCATTTTTCGATGGAAAACAGATTCAGCAATTCTACTCTACAGCTTATAGTTAGTATTATATATCTGTATATGGGAATGCACAATGATCTCCATGTCGTACTTGGAAAAGGAAGGAGCAATGTGAAGAAATTAAGGCATTTTCTTTGTTTGATCCTCCACATGTCAGGAATCATGAACATTAATTAATCATTAGTAATTAGGAGGTTTGGGCTCTGTTTGGTAGGCTTTGGGTCCACATGAAACAGTGGGTGGACTGGACCGGACACCCATTAATAATATTGCTCATGACAATAAATGTACTTTTGACAAATTTTCCAAGCCATGGTACCAAGCAAAAATAAAATTCATGAGAGGCTCTTAAGGAATGGCATCCTTAGGAATTAAACTGTCAAAAAATATAAAGATAAGGGAAAGAAAAAACAGAATGAAGGGAGAAAGTTATTTTAACATTGGCTTAACACTCAACCTCTAATTTAACATTCAGGTTCACAATTCCTCAGTTTCTCCCTGAAAAAAATTACAATTCAAGTTTCTTAACTAATGAAAAGATCACAAAGCATAGTCAAGTAACATAACACAAGCCTGATACAGGTTATACCCACAATCTGATTTAACTAAATAAAACGTTGGTCCTGCAGTAAAAGAGACATGCATGGCATTGTCTTGCACTCGTACGAAAGAGATTGCAGCACACAAAGAAGGCATCAAAAGATAATTGAAGAACCACCAGCAATAAAGCTTACATACACATTGATGTTTTATTTCACTCCTAGGATCATATCGGCATGATTCTAACAAGTAACAACTCAATTTCTGCAGCCAAATGTTGCTGAAGATTTCCGTTCCCACTTGGGTCGTGCTACTGTTGCTGCTGCCAAGGTAAAACTCGTGGATTTCATTTTCTGTACTTTAGAGCCGTGATCGACAGATTGATACGTGCCATTATTATTTGTTTTCTATATGAAGCACATTGTATGCACCTAATCTGGGTTGTTTTATAAGGGAAATCTTCAAACTACAGAATGCTTCTGATGTATATCATTACATGACATTTCCTTCTTCAGATTCTTTTGGTATAATCATGTTTAGGATTTCTTACTTTCTACTTACATGGTCACACCTTAATCACATTAAAATCATAAAAGGTATAAAGTTAAAAGTAAAAACGGGAAAAAAAAAACAAGTCACTGCAGATGCCTGTCTCATTGCAAAATAGATATGTTAATTCCTGTTTAACAATCTAAATCAGTGTCCATGCATGGAACAACCTAAATAGCTTGACTTTAAGGTGTACTTTGCTCTTTCAAATATCTTTATGGAAGTCCAACCTCTGTAATCCTCAAGCTACAATTTTGTTAGTAGTAGATTTCTTTTTAATTATCGACAGAAATTACGTTGGTAATATATTAATGACGGAATTTCCATCCGTAAATGACTATATATATTTATTTATTGACTGAAATAAATCCATCAGTTAAAACCAGTTTTTGTTGTTGTGGTCAGATTTACTACTTAATCAGAAGTTCATGGGCACATAACCAGATGCAAATCAATACATAGACTGTCATTAAAGAATAGAAAGAATAATACTTGTCATCATTTATAAAGGAGTAGAAGAGCGTTCAGTTACACAGTAACCAGACGAAATTGAGGAGTAGCAAGTTCGATAGGTCAAGATGATCAAGTTTGGGTTTTGATTAATAAGAATATCATAGACTTTGGAAAACTCATTTGAACAATGCAAACAAATAATTCTATAAAAATTAAGACACGAAACTAATTTATATTGAAAAGGATAGGGTTTATCTTAAAACCGTTTTTTATTGAAAAGGATGCACATCATGACCCTGGAAAACTTATTTTATTTACAGGGATACAAGTGTAGCACTTCCAGCACCTTTTTAAGCAACAATAGGACAAATCCCATAATAGTTACAACAATCATATAGCATTTGTAGGCATTGTATAAATTCCTTTGACCTTAAATACTTCATATTTACTGCAGCTTCATAACAGTATCTGCCGTGTCCTTCCAAATTCCAATGAGTCAAACTTCAAGATATGGTCTAAATAGCATGAAACGTTGTCTAATGGTTACTAGACAGGTAAAGATATATTACCTTTCAAATTGTTCGTTCAAATGCCTGTTCTGAAGCTCCAAAACTCTAGCATGTCAACGAGGGCATTCCACTCCAGATAACCTAGCTGGTGCAACAGCTCCGACCCTCACCAATCCACACCAAACAATGATAAAAAGGAAAACCGCAGGATGTGGAATTCATTTCAATACAACAATGGTTTACACCAGGGTTAACGGAAATGATTGACGCAATGGATGAACAAGCTGCCTTATAGCCATGTTTCTATAATGCGGTATTTCTATTCTTAGACTACATCTCCTGATCACTTATTTAGTTCTACATGAATGTTTTAATATATTATTTATAGTATTAGATGATCAGATTTAATTAGTAGAAGTGGTTGATGTTTTAGTACATCCGATGAACGTGATTCATTGAAAAATCAAGAAATCAATCCTACAACTTTAATGTACGCTAAGATGATTCAGTATATGTATTCACATAGTGTACCACTTCGATTCCTACTTCCATTTTCACTTTTGTGATTAAACATAGTACTATTTCATAGAGTCGTACTGCATGTCAAGTTTAATCTAAGTTGTTTTCACCGTCTCTAACTATAATTTAATGAAATTATAGTTTTGAAGTCTTAATATTAACTATACTTATTAACATATGTATAATTTTAATGAAAATTAACAAAAACAACAAGAGCAAAGAAGGCATGCTCAAGTTTCTTAGGAACCTAAACCTGTTTTAGAGCTGATGTTAGATGGGCATGTCACGCCCTACATTTTCAGTAATAATTTAAAACAAATTAAATTACAGGAAATTAAAATTTAAAAAAAAATCAAACTAGCAGGAACCTGTATGTACGGCTACGAGACTCTAGATTATATGTACTATGTTAAACCTTTTACGTACCTACACCTGCAACTCAAAAACATGAGGAAAACGCATGAGTGACAGAAGTCACCTAACATGCACCCTATGAAAAACGACGGAAAACAAAATCATAATTAATTTTCTTTTAAATTCATTTCGCAATCATTTCTCTAAAACCTCACAAACTAGGCCCACATCGGCCAAAACCACAACGGAGGTCCTACCAGCCTAAAACCACAAGCAAAGGCCCATAATGACCAAAACAACACATAGTGAGTCGGAAAGCCTACCACCAGGCAACTAAACTCTGGCCACAAGCAGTCTACCGAGGAGCGACCATGGCATTCTACACTACCACGGTATACCATCCGTTGTAGGAGCTAACCACCATCCCGCGATTCTCCTACTTGGAGAACCCTAACAAAGCCAACCCCTGCCTGGGAAGGTTGTCTGGTCTCTCAAGACACTACCAGTTACAGAGCACGTGTCCCACCCCCACTGACCACCACAGGGTATGCCTTCTCATGGCATCCTCCATACATGGTGCTTAGGAGGGAGTGTCATACCTCCGCATCCGACAACACCCGAGTCTTAGTACTCACAGCACAGCAAGAGTATCATACATCCCCATCATGCCATAAGACACCTCAACTCGCAGACCAAAACCCTAGCATTGAGACGACAGTCAAGAAGTCTCATACCTCCTAGACCTGACGACTTTCAGCCTCAAGTATCTCGACCCCTGATCTTGACCACGGAGATGAGCTCGACCACCCGAGAATGTCGTCACATTCCCTGGTCCCAACGACACGATCCCACAGTGTCTCGGTCCGCACACAGAAAACTAGGAAAAATAATTTTCCAAAATGGGCCAACCATCTCTTTTGAAAATCATTTTCCAAAACCATTTTATATCTTTGAAAACTCTTCCAAAACCTCAACAAAATGACACATCAAGTGTCCTAAGGGACCACCACTGACGGTCCACAATCCCATCTCAAAGGGACAATACAAATCAATCCGGAAAACCCCTCAAAATTACATTTTATAAACATGTTTGGGCCTTGAATTGGCATGCCGAAAAACGAGTTCGGTATGTCGAATTCCATTGATTTGAAATGTTGTTCCATCTTCGGTATGCCGAGGCCGAATCGATCAGAGGACCAAAATTGACAGAAAATTGGCATGCCGAATAGATTCGGTATACCAAAATTCACTAATTTGGTATGTCGTTTCTACTTTGGTACGTCGAATTTTGCGATCCTCGAAAACGACCCAAAATGCAACGTCCAAAATCGTCCAAAGTGGGACCTTCGAACGAACCCCCAAAACAAGCACAAAAAATCTCACATAAAACATAAAATGTAGAGTCTCTAGTCTACTTCTAAATCCCAATAAACAAAACCAAAATCCATTCAACATGCATCAAGATATAAATTCGCAAAGGTAGGAGGGTCAAAACGACCCAAAACTCAACTGCCGCCATTTACACCCATAAATACTTCCATAAATACTCATAAAATCATAATAAATTCTAGGAATATAAATTTGCCTAGATTTCATGTAATCCTATAAATTTCTACCAATTTCATGCTCTCTATTCATGGGCTGGAGGTGTGTACCTAAAATGCACGTTCCGACAACCCAACTTCGGTCTCTGACCAACTCCAGCAACACCACATGTCCATGAGCTCAGGGACACCACTCTGGAGCTCCGCACACCACCGCATGCCTCCACCAACTCCTGAGCACACCAAACAGGCGAGAGGGAAGAAGCAGGGGAAGAGATAGGGGAGTGACGAGGAGAAGAGAAGGTAGGGGTGAATGGGGTGGAGTGAGAGGGAAGGAGAGGACGAATGAGGGGGGAAAAGGAGATGGCGTGCTCGAGACAAAGAGACGAGTGCGCGGGAAAGAAAAGGAGAGGAGGTGCGTAGGAAGAGTCGTCTACTGTGCCTTAAATATAAGCTGGAAGTGGTAATTGCATGCATGCATGTATAGTGCAATCATCGGCCTCTCGCACGAGCTAACAATTCATCGCACCAAACTCTCCCACCAATCGGCCCACAATGTGGGCCCCACACGGACTCACACCTGGACCCACAAGTACAGTGCCACACTACACAGTGCCAACCATGCATAGGGCAAGCAAACAGAAGCCAGCCCACGAGGTCCAAGCTCAAAAGCATAAAACTACACAAACGGACCTTGGAATAGTAATACCCGTCTAAGAATAAATTCATTAAAAAATGTAAATAATTACAAAATAAATTTTACGGGTGTTACAGGACAACTTATTTTTCTTTTAAATTTGTTATTAGCTAGTGAACATATTACTTTTTTTTCTGTACTTAACTTGATTTTAATGAAATAACTTCAAGAAGAGTAATAGGCTATAATTCAAGATAATAAAAATATTTAGAACTTACACATCAACCATTGAGTTCTATTGGATACATTTTCATCTAAATGAGAGTGAGAGAATGTTTGATACCCTATTGGTAATAAGTCATCCTTAGAGTTATCTTTAGTATAAACAATTAATATATTAAATTAACAAACATGTTGGATTTATACAAAACAAGTTTAATCCTTCACCTAGGTGTACTAAGGAGGATTATTGTGCATTGTTCACAAAATTAATCAAGAAAATGATGAACGATGTATACTATAGGGCAAGGACAGATGTACCTGCAAAGTGTCTTAAACCTTATAATAATTATCAAGCAACCAAGACATTTCGATGAGCACATTATTGTAACATATTTAATGTCCCATATTTAACTATTTTGTATATAAATAATGCATCTCGAAGTGTTTTTTTGTAAATTTTGTACGATCCTCGGGACTCAAAAATAATTTAGAAAAATGAGAGGAAAAATAAATGTGCAAAGAATTCAAATCTGAATAGAAATTTAGATTATATTTCAATAAAAAAAGAAAAGAATTTTACACAAAAAATGTGGAACCATGTCGAATATTCAAATCTAAATTTTCATATACTTAAAGACTTAGAAAAATATTAGCTAAATTGATAGAACAAACTAAATTGAATTTTAGATTATTTCAAGCACTTGAAAATCATTTTTTTATCTCAGTCATTCAGAGTTTTGTTATTCAACTAAAAATATCTAATATTTGAATTTAGAATTTAAAGTTTTGAGTCAGATTGGTTTCCAACGTAAGAGATGTACTTGTAATTCTATAAATAGTACATTGTTATAGATCTATGAGAGAATATTTCACCACTTAAGCTTAGACTCGAATTTAGTTTATTTTCTTTCTTATTTTGGAATGCTTCAAGTGTTTTCCTTACTGTAATTTCAAGTTCTATCAATAAGATTTCATTTTCTCGTTGATTATGCTTTGTATTTCAATTTCTATTTTTAAGTCTTTATTTTCTATCATTTCCATGAACAACTAAATTCTAGATCTAATGTTTAGATGAAGTTCATGTAAGTTTCAAATGTTGTAATTAAATCCCTCTTTATCTTCTCATGTTTTAATATCATGATTACTTAGACTAGATGTATAGTGCATGAATCTCTATTATATTGATAAATTTTGATAGACTAATATTGATTATATCTTTTTAGTCTGTGCTTAAGGAAGAATATTTGGGGATCATGTGTATAATTTTAGATCTAATGTATATCATTTTTTTAGTTTAATTTGTATGTTTTTATCTACTAGATATTCTATGACACATTGCATATAGATTATACTTGTTAGGATATGTAGACACCCCGATTTTGAGGTAACCCGAAAATGAGTATCCTTATGTTGCTTTGAATGTGATCAGCTATTAAACCTAGCCCCAAGCCTATTAGCAAGCCAGAGCCCAGAAATCTGTGAGGTAGCTGGGCGCACCAAGGTGGCGCACCTAGGTGGCGCATCAAGGTGGCGCACCAAGCAGGCGCCCAGCCGTTTCCAGACTGCGACTGTTGACCTTCCATCTTCTGGCTGTTACCTTTGCCAACGAATGTGCTCGAGAATATTCGAGCCTCTTCGTCTACGAG
>JAMKQA010063007.1:0-13885 GCA_024699735.1 Posidonia australis
TAACAATTTTAGTGTGATTAAACACAGGTGACTATATAAGGCCATATGAAGAATTCAAGTATTACATTGTAAAACATTCATATGAGATGTAATGATCACACATTTGTATTCTTGAGATATAAAAATGTATTGATATGTAAAGGAAGAAAGGATTTGTAAGTTACATGTAAAACGGCACATCAAACGGCACACCGAAATTCAAAGAGGAAATGAAGCTGCAAGTAAAAAGGCATACCGAATATTTTCGATATACCGAATCAGGAGAAAATGACACATCAGGCGGTACACCGAAATTCAAGGACCAAGGAATCTGATAGCAATTTCGGTAGACCAAAATATTTCGGAATACCGAATTATCCCGACCGTTACATATTTCGGTCGATCGAATATTTTCGGCATACTGAATCTTCTGTCAGTAAACAAAAGATTTACTAGTCGTTAGTCACACTTAGATAAAAGCCTAACACAATAAATTAAGGTCCATATGTAGCTCACAAACCACTGAATTTTCATTGAGCTATCGTACTTCCAGTGCTTCAAGTGAGTGAGTCAAAATTCCATCAATACTTCGCTTCAAGTACAAAGAGCTTCAACTTTCATTCAGACAAGCAAGAGTGAGATCACAAGGTGTTCAAAGGTCACTCTTGCCTTCAAGTGTTTTGAGTTATTCTCCGGGAAGGAGAAGGAAATTGTGATTCAAGGCTACAAGCAAGGTAAATTTGTAGCTTGTAATATTCTAGTTATTAAATAAAAGGGTTAAGTCTCAAGTGTGGAACTTTAGGAGTGGACTAAGTCGGGGTTAGCTGAACCACTATAAATTCTCAGCGTATTTGTGCTTGAATGTGTATGTGATTAATTTTTATCTTTTTAAGTTTGCATATTAACGTTAAAACTAGTCAAAAATCAGAGATTCTCTATTCACCCCCTCTAGAGAAGTCTTAGTATCCTACACTAATAGCCCTGCATCCAACGGTTGGGATATTTCTTTTTGTGTTTCTGTTTTCGTATTTGAGTTACGTGCTTCGCAACGGAAGTGACATCGATGGCACGGAAAATGGGTGGTACAAACCTTCACTGTTTTGGTTTGATTTCATTTTGTTTTGAGTTTTGTGTGGCATTTGTGTCGTCAGAATCTAAAGAAAACGAAAAGAAAGGAAATTAATTTTTCCTTGATCATTTTTTTAAATGATGTTTGTATTTCTACTGAAAAAGAAAACAGTTTCTGTTTGTTTCCAAAGTATAAAGTCAAGAAGACTTTCATTTCCGTTAACATAGAATAGAATATCAACAGAAATACGTTTCTATTTATTTCTAATGACAAACACAAACATTAAAAATTTGGTCAAATAGAAAATAAATTCTATTAATTTCTATTTTCTTTAGTTTTTCTTTAATTAATATTATTTATTTCTTTTCGTTTTAAGGTACAAATAGACCTTTAAAAACATACTGACAAAATTAGGCAGAAAGGGAAGATTTCGCCAGCGACTCTATCACCTGAGCTTTGAATGGTAGTCTGAGTCTCTATTTTATTTTTATTTTTTATTAATTTTCTGTTTTACATGTTTTTGTCCACGATTACTACTTTCCTTGTAAAGAATAGATTCTGATTCTTCTTCCCCAGATTTGTTTTGAATAGGGTTGGATTTTTTGTTGAGGAGTCGTCCTAGGATTTTTTGTTGGATTTTTCAATTCTCAAGTAACTTTTTTTCTATTCAATACCTTTCTTCTTCTTTTTTTCTGGAAATACCTTTTCTCTATTCAATACTAACCATATGAAAACTAGAAAATCTCGTTTCATGACTAGTACACTGTAAACTTGAGGTACGTTTGGCAAGTGATTCCTGAAGGTATACTTCACAGTTTTGATTTTCAAGGAAACGTACAGTACGAATGAGATACGAAAAGCACGTACATGTTTAAAGATAAGCTTTCATTAGCATTTTTTTTGAACATGTAGTGTAGAGTAGGGCGGTTTGCCTCAAGTCCTCAATTCCCATATCTTGGGTTCTAACCCGAAATCTTAGAAAAAGCCGAAACATTAGCTTTATTCTGATGAACCGTCAATTTTAAGAAAAGCTCAACTTTAGTTATGTATTTCAAAATTTTGATATCTTCTAATTGCTAGATATGCTTGTGTTTCAGGATAAAGTTGTCTGTTGCTGATTAGCAATGTCGTTGTCTCGTAAGTAAGCTCAGCTCATATTCCATGGTCGATTGGTAGTAACCGTGCATTGGTACAAATTCTGTGAAAGGAGGAAAAAAAAATAAATCAAAGAACACAACTCAGCAATAATATCTAAGCAAATCTAAGGAATCAGAAGATTGAATCCAACTGAGTCAAACCGTGCATCGTAGTAATCACGCAGCCGCCAATACAGACTTCCCAAGTGCATTGACACTGTTGAAGATCACAAAGGTGTCACTAAACCACCACTATGGTCCAGAAGACCAGAAGCCACACAAATTCTTGAGAGCAACTTTTCTTAGCACTCCAGAAGAACATCAAGAATGTTTCTGGTGTCTTAACATTGCTACGTTGCAGCTTAGGTAAAGCTGTTCTGCCATTCAAATGAAAAGTGTACAAATTCCATGTGATCCTGAGAAAAATCGCGCAAATTTTATGCACCAAATTTGCAAAGCAGGGCATCAATAACCAGCCAATTACATATTCCTGCAATGGGTACATCACTACGAAAAAAATATATAAAACATTGATGCTCTTATTTGCTTAATTTCACATGGCATGATGTATGAATAAATGAGGATGCCTGAGTGTTGGAAGAATGCGAATACATCCAAAATCCCACTACAAAGTTTGGCTCATTACAATGGCAAACGGATGCCATTTTGGACGGTTTACATTGCAGCTATATAACTAATATGTGAATATTGAATCCAAAAATGCCGTTCATATTCGAATCTTATTGAATCTTGAGGTTGTCATTGAGATGTCTTCTTGTTCCTGAGCCACTATTTGGATGGAATTTGGTGTTCTCACCGATGGAGCTGAGCAAACTGGAGCAACAGACCGGACATGAACAGCTGGAGCCACGGAATAAGACCGGGCTGCACGAGAATTCAAGTCTAAACTTCCAGGTCTGGCTGAGCATACAGGGATTGCAGTTCTAATTTTCACGGGGGAAGCCAAGAAAGGGTTTCTGGCTCCAAAAGCATCCATTTGGGGGGCAGCTTGGCGAATGGGAACTCCACAAGTAGTTGAACCTTGAGCAATTGCATGCAGAGGTTGTGATCCTCGGGGTAGTCCTAAAGAGCATGTTGTCGTTGAAGGATGGTGAAGATTGTGTGCAGACTGAATAGAATCAAACATCCCAGAATTCTTTAACATAAATGAGAGGCAATTTGGACTTGAAGGCCTAGAGCAACTTGGTCCAGGACGCATCCGTTCAAACTTCTCCCTTCTTCCTTCACGTTGCTGAACCTCATGAGTGTTCTTATCAGCACTACCCTCATGGATAACCAAAGGATGGCAGTCACTGGCAACTGAAAAGAAAGAAGGGTTGCTGACATTGCGTTCCTCTTCAGATATGTCAGTGATACTTGACCAAACATACTCTTGGTTGTTGTTCAGTATCTTTTGGAACTTGAGCACAGCAGACCTGTCAAAAGAAAGAGCATGATTTGAAACATCGTATGGAGAATACGTGATTGGATTTGATTGCCGATTGATATTTGGACTAATGGGTTCTCCATCAACATCAGAAATCCCACCGCCAAGCCAACCCTCCTTCCCCTTGGTGCCATTCTCCTCTTGCATCTCCTTTATGCTCACCTGGGAGCTACCATCAGGGGGAAAACTCAAAGGATAGCCCGGAAAAAACTGTGATGAACTAGCAGATTCAGAAATAGAAGAATCCAGATGATCCTGATCTGTGACCGGGAAATATTGGCCTTGAGTTGCCTGCATGACTGACTGCATGTATGGTGAGTTCCTAGAGTCATTAGCAGGGAACGGTGATGGTAGGGCTGGCAAATGACTCTGTTGACGAGGAGAACATTCGTGATGCCAAAGTTGAAACATTTCTGCATCTGCATCAGGAAATAGATTAGACGGTATCCAGCTTTGGTAAGGCAATGGTGCTGAATACAAGGGTGCACTGCTAGCTGAGTTTATTTCATCTCGAACTGGAACCGTCTTACGATGGCCACGTTGTCTATCATTTTGGGAGGATGGTTTGCTCCCATCTAATGAACGCAATTTTGCAAGAGCATGGGCAACAATGACTTGCTCCTGCTGTTCATTGCTATCAGACCCAAAAAGTGATGATGAAGACCCCACATGTGGCACTGCAAGGGCACCGACAATAAGCAAAACCAAAATGGCAGCAAAAGTCAGTCCGGATTTTTAATAGGGAACCTCACATAAGGAAACTAAAAGGAAATAGGGGCAAACATGAAAATCAACACATCAAGATTGTCACATTTCAGAAACGATAGAGTATTTGCTGCAAATATTACTTTCAGTATTTTATTCAATTCAAAATCACATGGAAAAATTCCCATTAACTTAAGTCTCCTAAACTTACTATGACTAATATATTTCTGTAAAATTCTAGATGTGTCATTTAGCAATAACATGGTTGTAATTTCGCCATTCTATCAAAGGCTAAATAACTAATATTATAAAAAGGTTTCCCTGATGCTAGAAATTCAATTTACTATCCTCCTTGATTTTCTCGACACAAGATATATTACATGTTGAATGATAGAAATCAATGAGAAATCATGATACAGCATAGAAGAACAGACTTAACCATCATATATGGCTCTTTGTATTGCCAGATTACTACTATACTCAGATTGGAGTTGGGAGCAATGGCTCCAGGTAGTGACATGTCACAGCTGCCATTTTCAAGACTTGGTAAAATAGAAACAAGAAACTTGGGAATAATTTTAATCTCTATTTCAAAGAAACAGAAAATAAAAGCATGCAGAAATTTCTTTCAGACAGAAACAAGAATTTAACACTGATTTTATTTGGATTGTTGTCCCAATAACTATTACTGTTTCATTGGAATTTCAAAATCCTTTCAGGCTCACTTTCCACATATCACTTACAGGTGTACCAATAATACCAGAGGGGTAAGAGGTACCATGCATCACATACATGACATCAATGTCACATGATCTTTGTGATGATGTCCAGAATCGGGGACCTCTCCTCCACTCTTGCAACACCCCTGCCATAACATCCAGAGTCTCGATTCTCTCTACCTTGGTCCCTACTTCCCCCATTGCATTACACATGTCATAACATCCAGATTCTTGGATCAGGCCAGGCATGTGCATCACTTATGGAGAACGTGAGGTTTCTTAAGGGAAAAGGAGATTTCCATTTCCTTCTTCAATCTTCCACTATGGAATCCTAGGCAGTGCCAGTGGCTGTTAAAGGACAAAGTGGAAGAGAACTAGTTAATAAATGTCCTATATGTCGACTATATTTGGCACCAGACCGTAATTTGGCATATTGAGACACTTACAACAGAGTATCTAGCTTCTTAGTGGGATTGAGTTTGGACAAGGATAGTCCAAAAATAGTGTGCCCAGAACCAATATGCCTTTGATTGGATTAGAATTTTAGACATGTACACTAATTAAAATTCAAGTATGAGATTGGTTTGGATTGAAAGTGCATTTGTGTACCAAGTAAGGTATGTACGAGAGAGCCTTTAGTAATCAAAACAAAGTGCAGCGCCAAAGATGTGACTACATCTAGGTCTTGGTTGGATCCTATAGTGCCAAAACTAAGATTTTATCAGAGACAGTAGTTTCTAACATAATTCGAACCTTGTTACAAGGGGCTAATTCAGACTTGATCCATGGTAAACCCATCTCATTTTATCAGAGATGGTAATTTCTAGTATAATTCGAACCTCATTACAAAGTAGGAGTACACATGGTTCGGTTCGGTTCTGTCAAGAACCATAAATCGAACCATATCTATCGATTTTGACTATATTGAAACCGAACCGAACCATGTGTATACTTGGAACCAAACCGAACCGAACCGTTCAAAAATCAATTGGTTCGGTTCGGTTCTCGGTTAAGATTGGAAATAATTATGAATTTATGGTCATAGAAGTAAGTACTAAGTAATGATCATCATATCTTGTGGGAATATAAATTAGAGTTGATGGAATATTGAACATGTGAATTTGAGAATATATATATATATATATATATTATATTATATTAATATAAAAAACGATTCTCGATTCAGTTTGCTTAACCACACTTAGAACAAAGAACCAAACCACTAAGGATGATTCCAAGATTGGAGAACCGAACCATTCAATACACTTTAACCAAACCGAACTATTAAAAATGGTTCGGTTCGATTTGATTAACCGGTTCTGACCAAACCGAACTATTACAAAGGGCTAATTTAGACTTGATCCATGGTAAACCCATCCCACATCTAAATGGGACAAGCTAGAAGACTGAATTTCACAACTACATCAAGGATTTGACTGAGTTCCCATACACCACATCAATACATAGATAAAAAACAAAGCTGCTGTCATAGAAAGCAATTTTCTATGGCATATATTAACACAATTCCTTAAGTAAAAGTAATTTTCTTCGTGAATCATTTCCCTTCCTTTCCATCGCACCAATGCTTGTTTACAAATATTTCCAAGTTAACATGCTTTATTTATTTGATGAAAAAAAGCTCATTAAAAGAAAACAGCCAAAAGCATTGAACAAAATGGTTGCTATCGTTTCGTACACGAGAAAGAAAAACCTGCAATATCAGAAAAAAAAAAGATAACAAAGGTCCAAGGCACTTCAACTGTAGGATAACCTTACATGGAAAGATAGAGAAACACTAGATCAGAAAGTAGTTTACCAAGTAGTTCTTCATGATATTCGGAAAAAAATTCTTGAAGGCACAAATCAATGAATAAATATGATATTTAAGGTGATTGAATGTTTAAGTTAGATGAAAAAAGCTCACATTGTTTGAGAGCAGACCAAGCAGCCATGGCAGCATTTTTTTGGGCTTGCTTCTTGGTCTTTGCCGGGTCTCCAATAAAGCTAAGTCCTGCAAGCTCAACGGTACATGTAAATACAGGAGTATGACCGGGTCCAGATCGTACTGTTGTATAAACAGGGAGATTTAGTCCAGCTCTATGTGCCGTTTCTTGCAGTAAATTCTTATATACACCAGTCTCATCCTGCAGACGAAAAGCTTACGCCAGTTAATACATAAGACCTAAACAAGTCCTCAAGAAATAAGAGACACATTAAAGCATATCTACATGGCTAAAACAGTCTAGAAGAATGCAAAATAAAACAAGATGCCACTCTTTCTTGATAAAATGGTGATGCCTTCACTTTTTGAGGACAATCTTACTTTTAATTTATTCACAAGGCAATATTGTGATCCATAGTATGTACATCAGAGTCAAGCCAAATGGCAAAACTGACCAATAAGCAAAATCACTTCTAAGCAGCCTATGCAGGGCACATTGCAAAATGGTAATGCCTTCACTATTCAAGCATAACCTTACTCTAATTCACTAGACAATATTGTGATTCATAGAATACATGTGTGAATCAAGCCAAATGGCGAAACAGATCAATAAGCAAAACCACTTCAATATCAACCTACACAGGGCACATTATGTTTGGTTCAAGGCTAAGCGAGTGAAAAACTGTCCCCTCCTTTCAAGTGGAATGAATTGCCTCATGTGAGAGAGAGTCCCAATCCCTACCTTGCCCCTAGTCTCCTTTTTCTTCTCATATAGTATCATTTCTACGTTATCCTATAAAGTTCTCTGCTTATCATATTCTTTTGCCGCAAGAAGAAAGGACAGAACCCTAGATTATGTTAGCACAAGGACTTTAATTTGTTTGCATAAGATATAACCCATGCAACTAGAAATAAGAAACAAGAAACAAAAAGGTGTTTGGTAGAGTGCAAGTTGTTGTACATACCAGAACTCTAGCAGCGAGTGATCTAGAAGGACCCTGCTTTGAGAGTGCACTCAGAGCCACCTCAGCAGCAGCATGTTCTGCCTGCCTCAGTGTAGTGCAGAATGCTGGGCTCTCAAAACTCTCTCCATTGAAATTAACAACTGCTTTAAACCGAGGGGCATGATCAGGACCTTCCCGGATACATGTATAAGAAGGCAAATTGAAGCAGCTCCTTTGAGCCAATTCTTGCAGCTGGTTCTTGTACATGTCTGTGACTCATGACGAGAAAGGTATTACGCCACGAGAAAATGCCATTGCTTAAAATGTAAGAAACATTATTACAATTTTACAATGGTTTTTGTCATTACAAAACTACCACAGCAGAATAACATTGTTAATGAAAAAGGCATTCATCGCAACTGTCTTATTCCTTCTCTATTTCGGAAAAAGATAAAATACAATTCATGAACTCCATAACATCATACAGTGACCAACTGACTTCTATCCGACGACAAAAAAGGTTATTAACGGTATAGCCTACATTAACCATGAAAATTCTTGAAATAGTTGATAACACGAATTTTCGAATCTTGTACAAACCGAAAAGCATCAGGTAGTTCAATGGCCTATCCAAAAGACGGTCCTCGGTAGCAAATTATGTTCGGACTGTAAAAGCTAGAGAATAAAGCAATCTTCAAACAAACAAAACAACAAAGAGAACCCGACAAAAAAAAACATAATTACCCACACCTACCATCACATATCAAAGCTCGAATCACTCAGCCCCAACCCATTGCACCACCAAACAACCACACAAACAAACAAAAACCGAACAGACTACAAAGAACCCCCATTTAACCAACACGTACAAAACCACCACCAAAAACCTGATCAAACACCCCAGATCGGATTGGGTCTGGAAAAGGAGCCACCAGATCACACGTTCCAAGACCAAACCCACACACTCAAACCACAGGTAGGAAAGAACCAGAAGCAACACGACCCCAAAAAAACCCAAAGTCCACAAACCCAGAGCGTAAAAGTGGATAAATACCGAGCAAGTGCAGAAGGAGACGAAAACCCACCTTCAGGCCGTGGAGCAGCTGGAACCCGTCCCCCCCGGCTCGTGGGCAGCTGCCGGAAGTGGAAGACTGGTGAGCGGAGGAGACGCAGAAGCGAGGATCGAAGAAGGGAGAGGTGGAGGAAGAGGAGGAGGAAAAGGCAGGAGCGGACATAGAGAGAGAGAGAGAGCACCTTAAACTTCACACCACCTCTACTCTCTCTTGCTCTCTGTTCTCTTCCCTTCTCCCGCTTTTAATGCTATGCGCTGTTTTTCTTTCTTCTTCTTCTTCTTCCTTTTTTTTTTTTTTTTTTTTGCCACTACCGCGGACTACAGCACTCGTGATAAAAAGGAAAGGATGAGCGGACCAGAGGAGGTTCTTTGGGTCTCTTTGCCCTTCTCACCATCATCCCTTCGTCATAAATGTGTTGAGTTCATGGCCCCCTCCATTTCTCTCTCTTAATTCCTCTCTCTAGACCGGTTCTTTCTTGTTTCCCTGTTTTTCTTTCCTCCCTTTCTAAACTCTACACTCATTAGATTCGAATCCGCAAGTAATAATTACGCACCGAACGTTCCTTCTTGCAGGTGGGAAATTGAAAAGGTTGGGCGGGTGTGGTCTGATCCTTTGGGGGATCCGAATGGGACTGGACCCTGGCTGGGTCTACTACTGGTTTTGTAGGTCTCCGAACTCTAAAGTCTAAGTGCACGAGATTTGTGTTTTTAATTGAGACGACTGCGATCGCATTACAGGTTGTTCAACCGTGTAGAGACCAAGAGAAATGCATAATAAAATTACTGGATAAGTGATATTATAGTTGTTTAACTGAGTACCACCTAAGTTTTGCTTGACTCTCGATGCTACTTTTAGGTCTACGTCTGGAAAATGCCAACTTTTATTTGACCCTTGCAACGGATGTTGTTTGTCGTCGAGCTCGTCATTAAAACTCCGCGACAGCCGATAATAAATTGTTATGAATGCAATGCGTCGCCGTTATGTGCCGCATGGCGCGATGATGGTCTTCACGCTTCAATCTTCATCGGTAACGCTTAAACGCTGTCTCTTTCGTCTTCCTTTGGATAGAAGTTATCGTCATTTTTAGAGGTTGGAACGTAAGCGTTACTCGTGACATATTTTAGTTCTTGAATAGTATAGACGTATTATTCTAAGAAGTCATTCGTAGATTCCAAAACTGAGCAGTGAATATGGAAAAGTAAACTTACATCTTTACAAAGGCAAAACTTAACACCACATGTTTTAATTTTTTATTATGACTAAAATGTCCTTTGTTCTTTTGTTGTTCTGTTTTTTGTTCCATCTTAAAATCCTATTCCACTTAAGGTCTGTTTAGTAGAAGTTTTGAACAGCTTTTGAGTATATAACTTCTCTTCAGAAGCTATAATAGTCAAACAGTTCCACCAAACACTATCAACTTCTTAGAAGTATGTAGCTTTTGGAATAGTAATTTCTTTACATTTCCGGAAATTAAGTTATAACAGCTTCTAACTAGAAGCTTTACCAAAAGTTAAAGTTCTACCAAACAGACCCTTAGTCTTGATGCCCAACTCATTTTCTCTTCCTTGGCAAACTCATCTACTCCTCTCCTCTGAAGTGTTGCTCTCTCGATCTCAATTTTGAATTGGGGATTTTTTTTTTTTGTAGGAATTTTTCTGATAAAGATTTTGTAGGGATTATGGGTGATTTTTGGCTGTATTTTCTAAGGATTTCGAAGAATACATGTCTTCTTAGAGCAATCCCTCATTTCTTCTTGTTTTTAAAATTCTTGTGCACATATACACCTGCATCAAGATAGTCTTCACTGTTTGCTTTTGTAAATATCTTTATTTTCTGGTACTTTAGGAATACTAAAATTATCTTTTTGCAAAAAAAAATTCCGAAAATATCTCTTTTCCCCTCCTTTTTTTCTAAAAGGGTTTTCGCCCATTGAAATTCAAACATGTAGCCTCCTAGTTGGAGTAATAGATACATACCGAATGAACTATACTTTATCTAATAAGTATCTATATTTTATTAGATATGTTTTTGGTATTTTACAAAAAAAAAAGACACCTAATAATAATTTATTATATTTAGTAACATATATAATTAATGTAAAGTACCATCCCCTCTTTGTTTAATTTCTAACTCTGCCACTACAAGTTAATGCAGACACCTAACCATACAATTATATTAGGGTTATGTGTTTTATACACATTGAGAATTTCTTAACAGGAGTGTTGATTTTCACCCCTACAAAAATGATAGCTAGAAATTAGTTCAATTTGAGTCGCCAGTTAGAATTGAACTAGCATGGTTGTAGAAATCGTTTGTTGCTGCAAAAGAGGTGATGGTATTATCACTCCCCATGGTTGCTCCGAGCCACCTTAAAAGCTCAAACACAGCAGACAACAAAGTAAATAAATATGGGGGTTCTCTTTGCCATCGATCTGGGTTGGAAGAATATCATCATTGAGAGTGATGCACTTGGTATCTTGCAACAGCTAAAGGATGATTCCAAAGCAGTTCGGAACTTGTTGGATGTCATTGATGAATGCACGACACTAGTTAGGTATTTTGACAACATCTCCTTCTGATTTTTGTCCCAGGGCCAATAATAGTTGAATCCACATTTCAGGCATATGTGTGCTGTTTACTTTGACGGAGTCCTTCGCCATGCATGTATTGCTCCTCTGACCAGAAACGAAGCAATGCACGCACTTTGAGTGTTTGGACTCACTTTCAAAAAAAAAGAAGAAGTTATAAACCGTGTAACGATTTTTAAATATTAAATTCGATAAAATATTTTATTTAATTTAATCGCATGCTATTAAATCTCTTTAATTTCTTACGTGTTATGTGGAAAGAATATACCATGTTGGATTGATTAGCGATGTAATAGCCTATTGTGTGTGAACTTCTCCTTGGACAGTGACAAATGTCATTGTGGATGTGTAGATTGGAGGGTGTGTGATTTAAAATTAAGCGTAACTACTAGGGTAATTTGGATTATCTTCTTTTTTATATATTATTTTAATTTAGATATAGACATAATATTTAAAAAATGATATCTAAATCAAAATTTCAAATTTAGCTCCAAAAATAAAAATCATTTAAAAGTGGACATCATTTCGCTTCTAGGATTTTTTCTAAATTAGTTATAATTTTTTAAATGATTATAGATATTATTTTAAACAATTATATGTGAAGATATCATTTTAAAATTAATACCTAGATTTTTTATTTCAATGTTATTTTTACAAATTATTCTAAAATTCCTTAGTAGGAGACCATATCCAAACCAACCGCTTTTCTATTTTATTTTTTTCTAAATTAATCTATTATTTTGTTTCCTCTTTAAATTAGATAGCATTATACTTAATTACTAGAAAAATAGGAATATATTTTAAAATAAGTCTAGCAATATTAATGACGTCATAGGGTATTTATTTTCGAATTTTTTAGGTTGATACTCCAGAAAATAATTAAGCACATATTTTAAAGTTTGGTTGAATATTTTAGAATTTAATATAAATATTAAAGTGCTTTAGAAAAATCTAGAGAATATTTTAGAGCCAAGGACTTCCTAAAAATGAAGGGAAAACAATAAAATAGGTTGGTTTTTTGTCAGATAAACAACAACTGTTAGCACCTTTTAGAGAGGCTATAGGTAAGCCTTTTGCATTTGTTTCCTATTTTCTACAGTATTTGTATATTAATTGAAAGAGATGCATTAAAAATTTAGAATAATCTCAAAAAATTTCATAAAATGATAAACATTTTTATGGTTAATATACTCAAACCTGTCGCTAATTTAAAATAAACAAAAAGAGTTTTAGCTCTGTCATCAACTCTACCATAGTCAACAAACTCATGGTATGTAATATTTTTATGGAAATTATGAAAAATTTAGAATATATGTTAAATATTCTTAGTTATGTAATTTTTGATACCTCAAAGTTTTCTATCCTTAATTAACTTTTGGGAATGTGAAAAAATGATATTTATAGTCATACCAAGTGGCAATCTTTAAAGATGTTACCAAGTCATGTGGCAATCTTTCATGACATGTCATATATATTTTTCTAACACAAAAGCAACAGAAAAGTGCAATGCATGAGATGTTAGTTTTCAAATACTTTCTTAATGTATTTTACTTAAATTTTTTTCATACAATAATGAAATGATAGAGTTCATCTTCACCACCATCTTGGTTCCTAGATTTTGAGCAATACAGATATTGTAACGCCTCGACCTCCGGTACGCTATCAAGATCATAGTATCATAAATAAAATTACACTACACTACAAGAAAAATTAGATTTTGCGAGGACAATGAGCGAGGACTTTGCGAGGAAATGTCCTCGCAACATTATAACGAGGACATATAGCGAGGATTTTGCGAGGAAATTACCTCGCAATAATATAGCGAGTTTTTTTGCGAGGATTTGTTCTCGCAATATCCTCGCTTTTCATTTAGCGAGTAAATAGCGAGGAAATGTCCTCGTTAAAGTCCTCGCTAATTTAGGTATAAGATACCCTGACGACATTTACTCGTCCGCCTCTCTTACCCTAAATTTCGTCCACCAGTTTCTCCTCCGCCTCTCCTCCTCGACGGTGCTCTGACCTCCTCGACTGTTTCTCCTCCGCCTCTCCTCCGTAAGGTCATCAACTCCCGTTTGTCGCCGCCTCCTCGACTCTCCCTCTCACTACATTCTCCAGCAGCGACCGCGGCAGAGCTTCTCCAAGACGGAGGTAAGATGAGCTTCTCCTGCTGCTTGCTTCTCCTGCTGCAGAGCTTCTCCTGCTGCTTGCTTCTCACTACATTAAATGCTGCTCTTACTTGTGCTCTTTGACCCAATGGTGGTGCCGTGTATAGCTGTGAGAAGA
>JAMKQA010063009.1:0-13323 GCA_024699735.1 Posidonia australis
AGGGTTTTGAGTTTTAATTAGGGTTTATTTAGGGATTTTTTGATTAATTAGGGTTTATGGATTTATTAATTAGGATTTTTATGTTTATTTAGGGTTTTGT
Organism: Posidonia australis; assembly: GCA_024699735.1. Classification (NCBI taxonomy): domain Eukaryota; kingdom Viridiplantae; phylum Streptophyta; class Magnoliopsida; order Alismatales; family Posidoniaceae; genus Posidonia; species Posidonia australis. The sequence goes on from JAMKQA010063009.1 coordinate 101, forward strand.
GTTTATTTAGGGTTTTTGGATTAATTAGGGTTTTGGATTTTTATTAATTAGGATTTTCAGTGGATTTTATCTTCAAGTGATTTAATTTGAATTAAGCTTGAATTAGGGTTTTTGTCTTATTTAATGGATTTTAAATTGATTTAATTTCTTTTCATTTGATTAGGGTTTAGAATTTGATTAATTAGGCTTTTTATTGGATTTTAAGTGGGTTTTATTTGAATTTTTAGGTGGATGTTAATAGGATTAAGTGGGTTCTAGGGTTTTATTGGATTTTAAGTTTAATTGGGTCAGGTGGGCTAGTGTGGGCTTGATTGGACTTGTGTGGGCTAGGGTTTTGGTGGTTGCGACCAGAGCATTATCTGGAGGAGCCTGTTGCCAAATGACCTCAAAATTAGGATGTCTACAGTTTCCATCCCTATTCATACTCTTTCCATGCTGAAAATCCCTTTGCATATTATTCAGGATATTGACAAAGTAATTAGAGATTTTCTGTGGGATAGTAAAGTGGGGAAACATAAGCTTCATTAGGTAAGTTGGGACAAGTGTACTCGTCCGTTTAATGAGATGGGTCTGGGTATACGTACTTTCAGAGATATGCAATATTTATTCAATGCCAAGAGTTGCTAGAAGCTTCTTAAAAGGGACTCCTTGTGGAGTGCTTTTTGTGCTACAAAATATGGTGTTTGGACCCAAGGATGGAAGTCTTCTATTCATTCTTTTGCTTCTAGACGTTGGAGAGATCTTATGTAGGTTATGCCATGGGTTCTTACACATTCACTATGGGTCATTAACAAAGGAGATTCTAATTTTTGGACAGACAAGTGGCATGTGAAGGGGGCAGTTTATGAGAGGTTTCAGCACTTCTCTCACTCAGATTTAAACGCCAAGGTAGGTGACGTATTCTTCCATAGGGATATTTTTGTTGATCATGTTGGTGGTCTGAGCCAGGAAGTGGCACGAATGTGAGGTAATTTTGATAAACTAAATGTTGAAGGCCAGGGGGAGGAGGACACTCTAGTCTGGATGCCTCAATCTGATGGAATTTTTCTATTAAGAGTGTTTCGTCCACTATGTATCCTAGTCGTCCCATGTAACGACCCCCAAGTCGCTACCACAAAGCCTAGCTACAAATTTTCATTTTATTATTTGTTTTATCTTTACTATTAACCAACAATTACACTAATGATGTAGCTAAGGCTAGGTACTCTCAATAGGAAATAAAACTAATAAACAACAAAAATAAACTAACTAACACTCACCTGGATCCCTGATGTGTGGTGGTGTGACTTCTTCTATATGCACTAGCAACCAACAACTACTATCCTGTACTTGCCAAAAACACATAAAACAAAGCACACATGAGTGACCACTCAACGGTCACCTAGCACACACCCCACCAACAACTCAGCAACCTATGCCGAGGGCAACCAAGCACAAGCATCACACCTGGATGCCGACAAACCAAAAGGGCAATCCACCGACGCCTAGCACACAAGCTGTAACGACCCAGGTCTTAGGAGTGGTGCTTTGATCACATAATTAAGGTGAAATTCAAGAGTGTTAGGCTTTGGGGGTCCCAATGCCTAATGTGGGACACATTCTCAGTGGTGTCTAACGCTTGGACTGTGGGTTTCTGGCCTTTTGGCGTGGTGTGGTTTAAGTACTATGCTGGTCCTCATAGGAGTTTTGTGGGTTTCTCCTAGGCCGTGGAGGTTTGGTGGTGGGCCCCTGGTGGCACGAGTCACATGGACGTGGAAGGTTGCGTGGTCTGGTTTTGTGCTTGTAGCTTCCTTTCTTTCCTTCCCTTCCTCTTTCCTTTCCTTTCTTTCTTTTCTTTCCTCCTCTTCCCCGGGCACCACCCCCACGTGCCTCTTTCTCTTCTTCTTCTTCTTCTTCTTCTCCTCCTCCTCCTTCTTCTTCCCTGTTATGCCAGAGAGTTGAGGGGGAGGGAGATCATAGAGAGAGGAAGACAAAAGAGGGAGACGAGGGGGGAGAGATGAGGGAGAGTTTTTAGAGAGAGAGAGAGATGCTCAGGAGAGGCTGAGAGAGGAGGAAAAGGAGGACTGCCGCCGTTGTGCCACTACCGCTGTCCAGGTTGCCGCCACCTCACCGCCGTCGCAGGGAGGAGGAGGAGAGGAGCTACTCGTGGTTGGGAGGAGGCATCGTGTCTCGCCACCGTGCGTCGTCGTTTCGCCGTTCGTCGCCGCCAAGTCTTCGGTGGAGGTACGCACCCCGTAGATTTTATTTTGATTCCAAATTTGTAACATAGGTGCATGTTAGTGTGCTGGTAATTGTAGTAAATTTTATAGGATTTGTTGTGGCATTTATAGCCATTAATTGTGGTTATTGGATTTGGGTCATTTTTGACCTCTCTGTGCTTGGAAATTCATATCTCCTTATGTGGTAGATGGATTTCTGTTTTGTTTGTTGGGTTTGGAGTAGACTCGAGGGTCTATCCCATATGTTTTATTTGAAATTTTTGGTGTTTTTTGAGGGGTCTAGTTGGAGCTCCCACTTTGAATGAATTTTGGTCCCCTGTCTTTGGCTATCTGAATTCTGACAGAAAACTGGGGGTGCAGGCCGATTGTGCTGGTTCGGCAGTGACTCTGGCCCCTAGTCCAGACTTTGTTTGTGTTCAGACGAGAGTGCTAGGGGCGCGGGCTAGGCGTGCGCTCCACGTGTGCGGGTCGGCCAGGGTTTCTAGGGTGTTTTCCCAAGGCTTTAATGGAATAAATGATTAGGATAACCATTAGAATAATTGTAGGATTTGCCTAAAATGAATTAGCAAGATTCCACTTGGGGTGTGGGTAGAATAAAAGACAATATGATTTAGAAATAATAGGTTCTTTCCCAGATGGTTTAGATTGGACTTTAGGGACAATGATAGCATCCCTAGGTCTAGGGCTTGTGTGTGGTGCGCTGAATGGAGTATTCGGTGGCACTGTTCCAGGTGTTTGAGCCGATCTAGCTGTGCTCCTGAGGGACACGAGCCAGCAGATGTCTTACACTTGGCGCCAAAGCGCGGAGTTCTGGTTGTGTTTGTTTTGCTGTTTGTGTTTTCTTGGGTTGTGGTCGTGGGTTGAGCATGGTGCTCGTGAACCCAGACGCTCCCAATGTGCTTTTGCCTAGGCCAGCCAGGAGAGCTGTTGAGGATGTGTTTTGTTTGTGATTTCACGGCTTTGGTTTCCGTGCTGCTGTTAGGCACAATGTTGCTTGAGTTTTAAAGGATATTTAATGGTTTTTGAAAAGGTTTTCCAAAAAGAGAGTTTTGGAAAGAGAAAAGTACAGATTTGAAAATGGTTTTAGAAAGAGTTTTCCGGTGTTTTCTATTTGCGTTGGGGGGCGAGATACCTGAGGCTGAGATTTGTCGAGTCTTGGAGGTATGATACTCCTTGACTGTCATTTCGAAGCTAGGGTTGTGGTCCACGGGTTGAGGTGTTTCGTGGCATGGCAGGGAGGTATGATACTCCTACTGTCGCTGTGAGCAATGAGGCTCGGGTGTGGAGGTATGAGACTCCTTCCTGAGCATCATGTGGAGAGCGTCGTGAGGAGGCGTACCCTGTGGTGGCCAATGCGGGTGGGACGCGCGCCCAGTAGCTAGTAGCGTCCTGAGAGGCAGGACTGCCTTCCCAAGGAGGGGTTGGCTTTGTTGAGGGTTCTCTAGGCGGGAGAATCGCGGGACGACGCGACTCCTACATAGGATGGCATGTCGTGGCAGTGCAGACACCGTGGTCGCTCCTTGGTGGACTGCTTATGGCCAGTGTTGTCTGCTTGGTGTCGGACAGTTCGATACACTGTTTATGCTTGTGTTTGTGCGGAGTCTTGGTTGGGAAAATCAGGCTCTAGGCCTATTAGAGGCCGTGGTTTTGGTGCCTGTTGAGGTGCAATGTTTGGGAGCAGTGGCTCTATTGTTTTAGAAGCAGAGGCTCCATGGCTTGGTGTGTGTTTGGGTCCAGAGGGGACCATGTTGTACAAAGCAGAGCCTCTATAGTTATGTTTTTGGTGTTGCTTTGGACTTGAGATGGCGAGAGTAGCTTTCTCAGGCATGCATAAAAGGTTTTAAAAAGTGCACGCACATGGTTTTGCAAAGGAAAAGAAAAGAATGGTTTTAAAGGCATGGTTTTGTAATTTTGTGGCCTACCGGGCAGTGGTAGACTGCCTGGTTTGGTGTTGTGGCATCTGAGAGGGATGTCAATGCTTGTGTGTTGGGCATCGGTGGATTACCCTTTTGGTTTGTTGGCATCCAGGTGTCATGCTTGTGCTTGGTTGTCCTTGGCATAGGTTGCCGAGTTGTAGTTGGGTTGCGTGCTGGCTGACCGTTGAGTAGTCACTCATGTGTGCTTTGTTTTGTGTGTTTTTGGCAAGTGCATAATAGTAGCTGTTGGTTGCTAATGCATATAGGAAGAGTCACGCCACCATACATCAGAGATCCAGGTGAGTGTTAGTTAGTTTATTTCTGTTGTTTATTAGTTTTGTTTCCTATTGAGAGTACCTAGCCTTAACTACATCATTAGTGTAATTGTTGGTTAATAGTAAAGATAAAACAAATAATAAAATGAAAATTTGTAGCTAGGTTTTGTAGTAGCGACTTGGGGGTCGTTACATCCCAACAATGAGAGTTGGAGATGGATGAGGGCCTCTTGTATGCCACCAAAGATGTGTCTCTTTCGTTGGAAGATAGCTTGGAATGCTGTGCCTGTTGATGCTAATATTCAAGCTAGATCGATGCCATTTGTTTCTAAATGTCATTGCTGTTATGATGCTCAAATTGAAATGCTAAATCATCTGTTACTTCAAGGTAATCTTGGTAGTAATATCTGGAATTTTTTTGCTACACTTGTTCAGATGCCAGTGGAGGAGGACGTGAAGGACACTATTTATATCTAGCAAAAGGAAGGCTGTCTAACTTCTTACAGGCGTGCAATTATTGGCCTCCTTCAAGGTATTATTTGTTGGCGCATATGGATTGCAATGTATTGTTTGCAAACAGGAAGTTCAACTCTTGGGGTGGCAGAATTGGTAACCTTCTTTCTATGGGTTTTATGGTGCCTACTAATGTGCAACGTACCTACATGGCTGTCAAGTGGTGCCCACCAACATCTGAACATCTGGCCAACGTGGATGGTTCCTCCTCACAGTTAGGGGCCGGTGGGGGAGGTATTGTGTGGGATCACAATAGTGGAGTGAGATTGCCGTTCTCCTTTTTCTATGGACATGTTACCAACACTGAGGCAAAGATACATGCGATTTGGGACATGCTAGTTTTGGCTGAAGAGCACAACATCCAAATTGCCGAGGTAAAGTTAGATTCCTTGCAAGTTGTCCAAATGTTACAAGGGAGGATCGCTATTAATTGTAGATGTTTGGATTGGCATAGGAAAATTATTCATAAATATCATGTGACCTTCCCCCACACTTATAGAGAGGGTGTAGACACCCCGAATTTTACAAGTAGATTTGGATGAATCTAGGAGAGAGGATGTGACCTATCAAGTTGTTGGGCCCACTCACTTTTTCCAGAAACACCTCAATAACATTCATCTTAACCATTGGTTGCCAATTGGTCCTTAAAAGGGTGGTCAATGGGCTCAAGGGCTACTTGATTGGCTTTTGTTGGGCTAGGCGGTATTTCGAACAGATTATATACAATGTGGCTTCCAGGCGTGTATTGCTAGTGGAAGTAAGTGGTGAAAATAAAAGGCAAAGTGCACTATTTCAGTATTGGAGGGTGTAGGAGTCTTTCTCGTCATTTGGCTACCTAATTCTTCAACAGCGACAGCTAGGATGGATCCCAGCTTTGCTCTTTAACCTCTAAGGACCTTTATGCTCCTTATCCAGTGTCGAATTTCCCAATTCAAGCCCCTAAAAGTCATCATCGTCGCAAAGCTTCAAGTCGTCCTGACTGCCCATTTAAAGACCTCTGCGCCATGCGGGAAATCATCATCAGAGAGATCTCCATTCTTATCACTCTCCAGCTAAGTACTCCAGCATCTCTCCAGCTCTCGTCCTTTCTCGATGATCCCTTCTCCAGCTCCGGTTCTTTCGACGACGATTCAGTCGTTGTCGACCTTGCTCGAGCTTTGAGGAGTCTCTAGAGAACTACAATGCTTCACAGGTAAGTCCCTCATCTCCCTGTGTTTCCATTTGCATCATACGTGAGTGTGTGAGACGTTGGAGATTTCCAGACAACGACGATGCATAACAGAGGAAGTAATGCAATGCGTTTCCATTGTAAACTCCTTTTTAGGCCTCCTCAGAGTCTCCTTTGCCTTCCTGGACTTCAAATGGAGTCCACTGGTCTCGGATGAGGCCGATCAGCACTCACTCCGGTGAGGTAGGCCGGTGGAAGGACGAACGATCCTTCCACTTATTTTTTGGTTTGATCATGTTTCCCTTTCTCTCACTTTGCTTCTCATCATCCCTTCTCCTCCTCCCAAACTTCGCCTAATCTCAGTGAAGCTCATCAGTCGTCTTCCACGGTCGACTACTGCTCATACTGGTGAGGTAAGTGAGAGAGGTGATCGAGGGTGCCATCTGAGGATCTAAACTCCCAGAATGACCCCTCTTGGATTGCCTTTGCTTCTTGAGCCCTTGCATCTCCCTCCGATGCCCTGCTGCACCTTCGTCGACCTCGTTATCTTCCACTAGAGCCAACTGACCAGTTCTCTGATGAGGTGGAAGGGGAGGACAATCCAACAAGCTCCCTTTTCATTTGAAGGCCGGAATGAACTCCCTATGCAACGCTTATGCTTCTTCAATCAAGCACTAGGCCTTCCAGTGCCTTCACATCGAGATTCAATCAGAGTTCAGCAACTAGACTAGTGACGAGTCACATGATTTCGGATGACGATGGAAGTCAGTGAGCTATCTTGGTGAGTGGAACTGGTGATTACAGGTGACTGTTTCAGCTAACGGAATTAGTTGGCAAAAATCCATCTGCGTGGGTTACGGCGGGGTGACAGCTTGGGTGGCCGTCAGCTATTAGGCGGTGTGTGCATGGTGATCACACCGGCGAGCTGTTGGGATGTTGGGCTGAGATCGGAGGTGGAGTGGGCTACGGTGAGGTGGCTTGGGTCAGATTTTGGGCCGTGAGGTGGTGATTCGGGTCTTAGGCACTCCAATGGGCTGTTGGGACGGCCAACGACGAGGTGGTAGTTCGGGTCTTGCTGGGTGATTTTGTTATGCACCAATAGATTTTGTTTTATACAGACCCATGAATTTATCTTGACCATGCCATTTTGCCATTAAGTTAAAAACACAGATTGGCAGTTTAGTTCTTCCCTCATATCATTGAACATATATATGCCACTTGGAATCACTTGAACTATGGTTCTGCCCATTAACTAATTCATGAGTTGCCATTCCTTTCCATGTTTGAGTTATTTTCCATCCTTGTCATTGTTATGCATGAATCTATTTTATTTATCAATCCATGCTTAGGCAACAATAATAATGCTCAATAGCAAAAGTGGGAAAAAGATACACAGTAGAGTAATGAATGCCCATGGTTTTATGTAACAACAACGAGGATGCCTCACTTTGTAACTCCAATAATGATAATGCTTAAAAACAGCCATGACTGAACTCCCACATTTTCATGTAACTGGTTGCTTTTCTTTAGTAATGGACCCCCTTCTGCAATATTGAGTTGTGTCTGCATGCCTGCTTTAGTTGCATTTCTGTAAGAACATGACATTGTGCTTTGCGTAATTTGTAATGCTCTTTCTGTTCTACCATTGACTGTAAATTTATGAACGTACCCGAAAATGCTTGTAATGCCACGTATCACTTCGAGACTTGTGCTTTGCTACGCCTGATTATACTGCATTTTCTTTGTTTTACTCTACTATTCAAAACCAAGCTTATGACCTTTATCTACTTGCATAAAGACCCGGTCCCCGAGGGGGAGAGCTTACAGCATCCCTAGGATAGACCTTCTAGTTCCCGCCTATGGCGGCGGGGCAACTCTTCGAAGTCTCGGGCCTCTAGTAGCTCGGCATCTGCGATCCCCGTCGAGGTAAGCCCGTTTGGAATGACTTGTGCTTGTGATATAAGTTTGACATTTCAATTAACAACTGTACTTTCAAGAATCTGGCAACTTCGCGGGGCGACTACTCAGCGACGATCATATCTGTGAGAGCCCAGATTTTGAGGTAACTATCTTCGTTCTTCCTTTAGCATGTCTTGGCTTTGGGACAACTGCTTCTCTAATCCTATTTCGTCATTGTTGTTTCGGGTTGGGGATGCAAACCAGGTAATGCGGGGTCATTGGGCCTCTATGCTTGACCATTTATGTCGCCTGCCAGAGTTTTTGCAGGATTTTTTGCTCCACCGGACTCCTTTTGGTGGTTTGCTTCTCATTCCGGCCATCCACGAGCATTATAACGTTTTCTGAGCCTTAGCGGAAAGATGGAGGTTTAAGACACACACATTCCATTTTCCATTCGGAGAGCTGACAGTGCTGCCCGACCAGTGGGCCTTGCTGACGGGCCTTCCATTCGACGATGAGACAATTATTGGGGAGACCACTCACGGGATGCAGCTGGCTCCTACGCACCTAGGCCGTGTTCCTCCAAAGCCACCTCGAGGGAAGCATATGATTACCATGGGTTGGCTTTGAGAGTGGGACCAGTTCTGGCTTAACCCGGAGTCCAGCAGCGATGAGGCCGATTTCGTACTCTAGCACTTCTTACTGGATCTGCTTGCCATGATCTTTTGTGATTCTTCTGCTTACTGCATTCATGCTAATTGGCTAGCATATCTGACCAACCTGGAGTACTTGGACCACTATGACTGGGCCGAGGCTAGCTACACCTGGGTAATCTATAGGTCAAACAATGTAGCTAAGCTAGGTCGTCGGTCTCATGTGGGACTGTACCCCCTACTTACTGTAAGTACTAGTGAAAATTTATTTCCTTTTTGCAAAGTTTTTGATAATAGCTAATAACTAACTTTCCTTCTGTTTGCTCTTGCTAGTACTAGGCTATGGAGCATATCACACGGGGGCACTACTTTGATCACCTCTGGGATGAGCTTCTTCCCCTGCCTCGTCAGTGGGTTGAGCCCGACCACCGGGCTGCTGTTGGGGTCTATAGTTACGAGTCCTACCGATATCTTTTGGATTTAGTAGAGCTCGAAGATGTAAGTTTTATTACATGAATTTTATTTCTGCATATCAGTATCTGCTTGCATGCTTATGATTGTCCGTTTTTGCAAACAGGTACACCTGCGTCCATTTTTGAGATACGACGGGTTTAACTAGGCACCTCTGAACTCCGACCGCGTTATGAGAGACAAGCAGGTGAAATTTTACTGCATGAAGAAGTCGGCCTACTTCCTCCTGGGACGAGTGAGGCATCAGTTCCTCAATGAATTCTGCATCCCCGCTCCTCCTCCTACAGACATGGATCTCCTGATCCCGTCTCGTGCTGCCGCTAGGAGTCGGCACGCTGCAACTATGGCTTCTCAAGATAGGCACATTCTTCGAGAAGTCAACTACATCGATTATTGAGTATGGTATAGGCGATGCGCGACAGTCAGCATGGGATGTAGTATGCCTCCAACTGGGCTAAGGTAAAACCTTGTACCTTTTGCTTAAATAAATTTGCTCCATATAGAAGGTCTAATCTGACACTTGTTTTACTTCCACAGGGCTTCGAGGAGCAATTTGCCTCCTTTTACGAGGACATCAGGCAAAAATGGGTATGGTGGCCTTTAATTTATTTATGAACTTCATCTTATTTATACCATAAACTTGCTTGACAACTTTGCGAATTCGTGCAGGAACTGCGATGGTGGAACATCATACGGGTACTTTTTTCTGACTTTCCTTTAACAACATACTTTGCCACTGTTGCAAATCTAACATTCTTTTGGGAATCTTTCAACAGGACTACCCAGCCAACGAGGTGAATGCGGCCACTAGTGGGGAATTCACCTTGGAAGTGTCTGAGGAGGACCGTTTCGACACCAAGGTTTCACAGAGGCTCCTAAGCTCTTCTGCCCGCTCTCAGTCTACTGTTGTTGCCTGGTATTCGTGCCAAATAACTCAACGAGGGGCCCGACTTTTGGCTAAGAGTTTCTAGGAGAGATCTTCTGACGAGGAGGAGTAGATTTCTTTATTTCAGTCCAATCTTCTTTTGCCACTCTTTGTGTATGAGTGATGCGACTTGTACTCTGTGAACAATGTAATTTGTGTTTAATTGTGCATGAATGCAAATCTGTTTCGGAATGCAACCCTCCTCTTAGGTATTTATCTGTGTGTGTAAAACGTATGCTTCCATGCAGGTCTTGAGAAATGGCGTCGGTTTGGATGAGTTTGATATTTAGGGGAGGTTCTGTTTGCAGTCTGCCTGGTGGTGCGCCAGCTTTGTGCGCTACCTTGGTGCACTCTGTTCAGAATGCCATCTTGCTTTCCTTTTCTACTTCAACTCCTCTTTCTTTTCTATATTATTTCGTATTCCTCAACGAAATCCGCTGCCTTTCTTACTACAAACACCATTCTCACACCTTCAAACCTCCTTCAAGCTTCATTTTTGGTCTCTCAGTGCCGATTACGCTCTTTCTCGGCTTGCAATGGTATGTGATCTAGCCCATTTTCTTTGATGTGACAATGGAAAAATGATCCTTTTTGAGAGGATTCTTTATATTTACACAGATTTACATACTGCTCCTTCCATTTGATCTTTGCTGCTCATGTTCCTTCATATCTTACAAAGGATGGTTATTGCAATGGGAAGAAGCTAACCATCATGCTTCTTCAATTTTTCATCATGCTTTCTTTTCATGCAATGGGAAGAAGCTATATGCTGTGATTTCTATCATTTATCAGATTTGCTGCATTTTTTCTCATGACTCCTATTATGTTTATTTTTGTGAACTTGTTTGATCCTCTCCTCCTTGAGAAATCATTTGGCTATATGACTTTCTGTTTTGCCCAAACTTGATTTGTATATTATTCCCGCTGTGTTTTGATCTAACATTTATCCTCATAATTTCCATGCAGGTATATCCGACCATGGTGACACCAAAACACTGCTCCAATGTTCTGCAAACATGGATCAGTGCATTAACTGCTGAGGATCGCGAGCAACTGCAGGTTTGGGGCATATCCTCCTCGTTGTTGAACATTGTCAAGGTGGAGGTGAACTGACACTTGTTATGCGCTGCGGCTAGATTTAGGAAACCCACTTTCCATGTATTCTGCTTTGGGCATACGGAACTTACTCTCACCTTGGAGGAAGTCCGACGGATCTGTGGCCTATCGTCGTACATGTCACTGCCCGTTTTCATGCACCGTGACAGTTATTCTTCTGTTCTTAGCCAGCTGACGGGCCTATCTTGAAGCGCTTGCGAAAAAAGCCTCATCTGCAAGGACAGGTCGACTCCAATGTTGCGTCTGGATTATTTTGACAAGATTGCCAGTGACCATGTGTCATCAGGTAGTTTGTGGCTCCACAGCTTTGTGGTATGCTTCCTTGGGGAGCTCATCTTTAGTCATAGCCGTATGACAGTTGCTATTGAGGTGGCAGAGATAGCGCTGGCCATGATCACCCACCAAATTGATCTTGCCCCCATTCTTTTGGCAGAGACCTATGTCGACTTCAATCGAGCATTGAAACATTTTTGGCATTTCCATGGTTGCAGCGCCTTAGAACAAGTAAGCCAACACTGTTATTTTAGTGATTTACTGTGCTTATCTCACTGTGCCAGGCTTCTTCTCTGACAGACTTGGCTCGCTGCCCACATGGGGGTGGAGGTCCTATGCCCCCCCCAACACTCTATCTTTGACTCCTATAGTCGCACCAATCATTCACGCACCCTTCTTGGCGTCCACGAGCTATGCGAAAGACTGTGGAATCTTACTGATGATACTGTAGTCTAGCGCATTCTGTTCACACCTGCAAAGCCCATCATTGTCTTCTTTAACAACTGCGATATGCGACTGGTTATCCTTCCAGGGCTTACGGGTGGTGTGGGATACCATCCTGTCCGTGTTCTGCATCAATTTGGCTTTTGCCAGGATTCAATTGAGCAAAGCCCAATGCCTAACCGCTTCAAAGGATATGCTCTCGGCTCCAATATGACAACTTCCGAGTTGGCCTGCCTAATGCATGGTGGCATTCAAACTTCGGGTCTTGCCATTACTGAAGGTTTGGGTTGCACAGTAGAGTACGCGGACGAAATTCGAGAAACTTGACCTATAAACGAACTTCCTCCTAGTGGCACTTCATCTACAAGAGCTGGCAGCTCAAAAAGAGCAAGAGTCGACTGATTGTAACTTAAGAGTCCACTGCTATCAAGTGAGCAAATTTTGTACAACTGATGAGCTATAATAAAGGGACAGTCTTGTTTTTACACTGTGTCACTCCTGAATCTGATTTGGTCTGTGTTTGCAATGAATCTATGCTCTATGTAACAAACAGTTTGTGTTGGCCCGCATGCTGGCTGACAGTAGCACTATTCCAATGATCTTCTTGACTTAGAAAGGTAGTTGGTATGCCCCTGGTCGGAGACCTATTTCCAACCTGTGACCGTGCCCCCGGCCCGGGGGCCGTCCGACGTGAGGTCGCGCCAGAGGGGAGAAGGCCACAACCATGCCAAGATGGCGAAGGCGCGAGATGGGATGGAAACGGAAAGAAAAGGAGCCGCAAACTGTAGACACCTCGATTTTGAGGTAACCCAGAGATGAGTATCCTTATGTTGCTTTGGATGTGATCAACCCTTAAGCCAGGTCCCAAACCCATTAGCAAGCCAGAGTCCAAAGAATTATGTGAGCTGAGTTGGCGCACCAACCAGGCGCACTAACCAGGCGCACCTTGTAGGCACACATCACTAGCTCACCAAGCAGGCGCCCAGCCACTTCGCAGGCTGTGGCTGCAAACCTTCCATCTTCCAAGGCTGTTACCTTGCAAACGAATGTGCCAAGGAATATTCGAGTCTTTTCGTTTGCAAGGCCCTTCATTTCTCATGAGTTACCCTTTCTTAGATCCCTATAAAAGGACCTCCATAGGCAACCATTTGAGGAGAACTTTTTGGGGAGAGAATTCCTGTGCTGAAATCTGAGAAACAGATCTGCACTGAGCAAGCTTTTTGTACGAATTCCTCCTTCCACCCAGCAATCTATACTCGTGTTCTGGAGCTCTTCCTTGCATCCTAAAGCACCCTTGGTCCTTCCAAAGCAACAAGGATCTTCTCATTTCTTATATTTCAAGAAGGAAACA
>JAMKQA010063010.1:0-16957 GCA_024699735.1 Posidonia australis
CTGTTTCTCAGATTTCAGCACTAGAGTTTTTCTCCCAAAGTGTTCTCCTTGGAATGGCTGCTATGGATCTCTATTTATAGGGATCTAGGGATGGGTTATACAAGAGAAACAAAGGGTCTTGCAAATGAAAAGCCTCGAATATTCGTTGGCACATGCATTTGCAAGGGTAACAGCCTGGAAGATGGAAGGTCAGCAGCCAGAGCTGGGCGCCTGCTTGGTGAGCCAGCTTGATGCGCCACCTTGGTGCGCCCACCCAGCTCACAAATGTTTGATTGGGGCTCTGGCTAATGAGTTTGGGGCTCGGTTTAAGGGCTGATCACATCCAAAGCAACATAAGGATACTCATCTCTGGGTCACCTCAAAATCGGGGTGTCTACAATTACGACTTCATTAATCTTCACCTACACAAAAACCATAAAGAAAATGAATGAGTGACATTCATTGTCACCCAGTATGTGTCCACCAAGACCAAGAACCAAAAACCTTGAAGAACCAAGAGCTAAAGGTACGACCCACAACTTCTAAAGGACACAAAACTACCATTTGTAGCAATACCAAAATCACACTAGAAAGTAACATGAGAGTCGCAAAACACAATTATAAAATATCTGAAAATTTTATTTCTCAAATCATACCATTCATAGCCATAGTCTTTATTTTCTTTAAACTATTTGCATCTTTGAAACCACTTTATTTCTGTAACCATGTCGGTGATTACTTATGTGAGGTACAAACACACGAGACCGAACAAAGTCACGGCAAAACCACGATAGAAGGGCAATAAGAGAACACAAAGAGAAAGACTGGAATCACCACCTAATCTACTTAAAACAAGAGACAAGGAAAATCCTAAAAAATAGAAAAGTGATAAAGTCAATGAAAACAATGCAAGTATGCATGATCTGTGCCAAAGGAAAGGTCATTGCGTACAAGAAAGTAGGGCAAAAATCCATGTTATACACGGAGAAGGTATTAGGCATCCTGTGTGCCCGACAAGTCGATCTTTCATGGTTTTACGCTTGCTTATATGGCTATGTTGGCTTGAAGCTTGTTTCTATATACTGAAGGGCAATATGCAATGTCATGCAAATGAGTGTTTATGCCTAATGTTTTGGCAATATCTTTGATAGGGTTAAATAGGTAGAAGAGAAAGTTGTTGTTACCCAATGTTTGTTGGATGATCTCTTTAGCACAGAGCTTATGAATCGGGTGCTTGAAGCTCAACAAGAGTTGGATAATGCTTTAAAGCGAGAGGAGAAATACTGGTCACAGAAGGCATGCTGTCAATGGCTTTAGGAAGGTGATAAGAATACATCCTTCTTCCATAGTGTAGTTAAGCAATGTAGAAACCGTTCTTGCATTAGTGCGATTATGGATGAGAGGGGGCTTTGGGTGGATAATGAAGATCGTATCCAGGAGGTGGGCATGGCCTTATATACGGATTTGTTCTCGATAAAAGGATGCTTAGTGGATGATTCTATTATGGATTGTATTCCCAAAGTGCTTAAAGATGATAATTCGTTGCCAATTACCAAGATCCTAGATCTGGATGAGATTTGGTGTACTCTTAAGTTTTTTGCTAAAGATGCAGTGGTGAGTTTGGATGGGTTTTCCCATTCCTTTTATACGGCTACTTGGGAGGTTATTAAAAATGACTTGTTTGAGTTGGTTAAGTTCTTCTTTGTTGGAGGGAAGTTTCATAGGAATATTTCAGCCTCATTGATGCGTTTAATCCCTAAGCTTGAGAACCCAATGACTTTTGCTCAGTATTGACCCATTAGTGTGGGTAACATCCTTTCCAAATTTTGCTCAAAAATATTGAATAATCGGCTTGTGAAGCGGCTTCCTAAATTAATTTGTTTGGAGTAGGTTGGTTTTGTTAAGGGTAGAGATATGTTTGATCATATTTAGTTGGCTCAAGAATTAATTGGGGATATTGACATGAAATGCAGAGGGGGTAATGTTGCTTTCAAATTAGATTAGCTCAAGGCCTATGATCGTATGGAGTGGGATTTTGTTCTTTCAGTTCTTCGTCACTTTAGGTTCTCTAAGAGAT
This sequence comes from Posidonia australis, assembly GCA_024699735.1. Lineage (NCBI taxonomy): Eukaryota > Viridiplantae > Streptophyta > Magnoliopsida > Alismatales > Posidoniaceae > Posidonia > Posidonia australis. Next base: position 2,057 of record JAMKQA010063010.1, read on the forward strand.
TCATTGATTTGGTGTACAAATCTCTTAATAATAATTGGTTCTCTATTATTGTTAATGGCAAGCAGACAGGTTCTTTCAAATCTACTAAGGGTCTAAAGCAAGGTGATCCTCTTTCCCCCACTCTATTTATCCTGGCACAAGAGGTGTTTAGTAGAGGAGTACGCTTGTTGTTTGATAAAGGACTGTGTCAGTGCTTTGCTACTTCTAGGAGAGGGATTAGTCCATCTAATCTTTTTTACGTAGACGATGCTTTTTTATTTGTCGTGCTGATAGCACTTCTATTTCTAATCTTATGGATTTCGTTTCTAGATATGAGCTTGCTTCAGGTTAGTGTATGGGTAGAAATAAGTGCAATTATTATTGGCACCACCCAACATGTAGGAATATGAATATTGAGAGGTTGATGGGGTTTACTCAAGGTCGTTGGCCTTTGATGTACCTTGGTGCTCCTATTGTAGTAGGAAGATTCAAGGGGAGTTGCATTCATGATCTGGTGGACAAAATTCAATGTTGTATTGGCAGTTGGACGTATAAGTTTCTCAGTATGGTTGGACAGCTCACTCTGATTAAACATGTACTTTGTTCTATCCCTATTCATACTTTGTTAGTGTTGAGAATTCCTATCCATGTTATGCATGATATTGAAACAAGGATGGCAAACTGTAATGCCCCCATCCTGAGCACGCTACCAAAACACAGTATCAAGCATAATTACACTAATTACAGAAACATCAAATAACTGTAACTAAGGCTCACCATCAGGATCACAATGTAAGGCTAGAAGCTCCAACTCCTGCACCGGAACTCGGTTGCACGCGATCTGCACCTGAAAACCAAATAAGCATGCGTGAGTGACATCTAAGTCACCCAGTACGCGCCCCAAAACATACAAACCACAAAACCTCGGCAAAACCATAAAACTCATTTCTTATCATTTTTCAAAACTTTGTTTTCTCTTTTTTGAAAATCATCCTTTCTGTTTATTAGACAATCACTTGGGAATTCAATCCCAATTCCATACTCTTTTCAAAAGCCATGACTCTTTTCCTTTCTCAAAACATTTTGGAAATTTATTCCAAAACCACTTTTTCTTTCAAAACCACACCCTTGCATTTTCTTTTAAAACTTTTGGATTTCATTTTCCAAAACATACTTTTCAATACTTGGGATTTCTTTCCCAAAATCACACTTTCAAATTTACATTTCTGACCAAATCCAGCCTAAAACACAATGCCCCATTGTGCTCAAAACCAAATCATAAACACTGGCTGGCAACTGGTTAAAACATCATCATTTTTTTTCAGGATATTAGGACTATTTCATCAGTCCAATACTGACCAAATCACATTCCTTTTCTTTATTCATTTCCACTTTTCTTTACTGTTGTTACCTTGATTAGGGGTAACCAGGCACACAAGCAGTAGCCGAGGACATCCTTCCCCTACCTTCCTGCACTGCCGCAATGAAATTCCCTGTGCGGGATGTCACTGCCCCGGCCAACCGGCCTCAATTTCATTTTCATAAGTGCACGGGGATACGTCTCTGTCTGACGCCCTAGTCGGTGACCCGAACAACTAGGTCGAATGACCCATGCTCAGCCTACACCATCGGTGACCCAAAAAACTAGGCTCAAAAGCCCAGGCTCAGCCTACACCACTACCAGCTCGGTGACCCGAACAACTAGGTATGAAAACCTAGGCTCAGCCTACACCGCTACGAGCTCGGCAACTACATTATCAGTGTTCCATTTCAAAACTCTTTGAATTTCCTTTCAAAACCATTTTCCATTTCATTCCATTCTTTCCGTTGCAGGACTGTATTTCCTTGCAGCACTTGACCCTCCACTAGGGTCACAACTCAAGTCATGAAAACCATGCTTAAAATCATAAATTGGGCCTCATGCCCAAAACCACATAAAACCATCTTTTTCATTCATTTATAGTGTCTAAAAACCAAAACCACACCCAAATCCATTTGTTTGGGGTTCCACATGCCTCCTTGTCATTACATGGGGAAACATCATTCATATAAACCCACCATACCATTAAAATCATTTAACATTCATTAAAATTCACATTTTAACATCCCAAGTTCAAGGCAAAAACTGCATACCGAATTTTCAATTTGGTATGTCGAAATTCCTTGTTTCGGTATACCAAAAATTTTTGGTATACCGAAACCCCCTATTTCGGTCGACCGTGAAATTTTGGTCTACCAAACCCTGGGTTCTAGCTTAATTTGCTAGGATTTTGGCATATCGAATAAATTCTGTATACCGAATTCCTCACAAACAGGGCACACCCCTTTCTAGGCAGTGAAAAATAACCCCAAGTGGGAGTCCCAATCGGACCCCCCAAACATGCATCAAAAATTACCATAAAATCACGGGGCATAGATCCTTGAGTCTACTTCAAAACCCCTCAAACCATTCATGATTCCATCAACCACACATTTCAAACGAAAATCACAAGAGGAAGGGGCTCAAGAACTACTATTGTAGCCTTCAACCCCAAAATCACATTTTCCCCACAAACATCATTCCTAACTGTATGATCTCTACATTCTCATGCTATACATCACATTCCCATTCATTTCATGATTTTTCTACAATTTAACATGCATTTCTCTTAATTTTCATGCAACTAACCCATCCTTAATAAAAACTAAATGGAGGAAAGGGAAGGAGTCGCATACCTAGCTCAGCCACCCGGCGACTCTCCCCGCACTTCGGCGAACCTCCTCTGCTGGTGAAACACACAGGGCTCACCTCACCTCACCTCCTCAATTATGTGCCGCTCCTCTTCCTCTTCTCCTCTCTCAGTCACTTGTTCCTCTCTTCGCATGCTACGGCCTCCCTTTATCCTTTTTTCCACCCGCGTCCCTCAGGCCGCCCATCGTATCGGAGGAGACGGCGAGGCACGAACCGGTGTTGCTGGTGGCACGGGTCGGGGCAAGGGAAGGAGATGGGGGGAAAAATAGTGTGCGGGCTCATGAGATGAAGGAAAAGGAAGGAGAAAATGAAGGAAAAGAAAGGAAGAAAAGATAGGCACACAAATCGAGGTGACTGTACACCCTCAAACCGGACTCCACATTGATCCCAAATCACAAACAGATGCACAAAAGACCAACCACACGCTCACACAATCAAGAAGCAACAGATTATCCATTAATAAACCATTTAAGCAATATTACAATTAATCAGATGGTTTACAAATAAAAATGGATAATCAGGCCCAGATGTCACACAAACATAGGCTACGTTAGATTCGTTTGGACAATGCACCGGACCTCTTCATGATCATGGCTTGGGCATACATACTTTTGTGGACATGCATCACCTATTCAATATTAGCAATTGTTTGAAGTTTCTTCTTAAAGAATCTCTTTGGAGCATACACTATTCTACTGAATACAGAGTTAGGCATAAGGTTGGATTACTCCTCCTCCCTCTTTTTCTTTTGTTCGTTGGAAGGCTCTTATGCAGATCATGCCTTGGGTTATTGATCATTCTTTGTGAATTATTAACAAGGGAGACTTAGATTTCTAGATGGACAAATGGCATCATGATGGGATTTTATTTGAGAGACTTTTACATTATTCTCATTCAGACATGGGGGATAAGGTTGGTGATGTGTATTTCCATAGGGACATGCTTATTGATCACGTGGCGGGTACATATCAAGAAGTTACAAACATGTGGGATGCTTTCAGTAAGTTACATGTTGATGGACAAGCTATAAGGACGTGCTTATTTGGATGTCAGTAGCTGATGGAGTTTTCACTATTAAATGCACTTCAACCATTATCCACACGTCTATTCCTAATAATGGACAATGGAAGTGGACTTGGTCTTCTTGTTCGCAGCCTAAAACGTGCTTTTTCCTGTGGAAGATTGCTTGGAATGCGGTTTCCGTTGATGCCAATGTTCAGTCTAGATTTGTGCCATTGGTCTCGAAATGCCATTGTTGTATTGAGGCTCAGATTGAAACGGTGAATCATCTTCTTATTCAAGGAGACCTTGGGTTTAATATTTGGAATTATTTTCGGACTCTTTTCATATGCAGGTAACTGATGATATTGTTAACACTATTCTGGAATGACAAGATTATAGGTCTATCTCTTCTTACAGGCTTGCTATCATTGGCTTTCGTCCAGGCATAATCTGTTAGCACATTTGGGTGGAGTGTTGTAATAGGACATTTTCTAAGAAATACAAGAAATGGCCGCAGGTTGTGCTAGAAATTATTTCTGATGGTAATCTAGTGCTTTCAAACAAGAAATTTACTTCTTGGGGTGGTAGGAAAAATATCTTTTCTTATGCAAGTTTCAACGTGCCTTTGAGTCTTTACTCCATGTGCTTGGTTGTGAAATGGAGCCCTCCAATCACCGGACTTACACTACAAGAGAAACAAGATTTTGTGAGGACACTATTCCTCACAAAGTCCTTGCTGATTCCTTGCTAAATTTTACAATAACTCAAGTCAAATTTTAAAATTTGCAAACAAGATAGATATTGTTACAATAATATGACAAATATTTATACAACTCAAGTTTATACATGTAATTTTTTTTTCTTGAAGCAAGAATAAGATATAACAAAAAATTATATACATTTGTAAAGGGAAGTAAAAAGAAAGGAGGCGGTATCATTTGATGAAATGGAACACTGCTTTATAATAATTAACAATCTATCTTCAGGTTGACACTTCAGTTCTTCATTGTACAACCTATATATCGTTGGGCATTGCATTTGCATTGGCAAGGAAAATGTTCAGTTTTCTCAATATTAAGCTTATCACTATAAAAAGTTATTAGTGCAATGGACTAGATGGGAAATTCAATGTAAGACTAGAGATATTCATTCAAAATACCGATTAGTTATCTCAACAAAATTGTTCATCCAAGTGGCAATCTAATTTTTAAGTATGAACTAAAACAAGTGAGGATCATTATATTATGAAGGCAAAATTTAGAATCAATGGAAAAATCTTGATTAACATGGAAAGAGAACGTACTTGATAAACAACGTACTTCATAAGGGGGTCAATTTTCAACTTTTTTTAAAGCCTATTACCAAGATTTTGGGATTCCAAGATGCATGATACATTGTATCTAATTGTTATTACAATAGTTTTACCATACAAAAAAAATTAGTAATGCCAATACCTGTTGGGGTTATTACCTTAGACAGGGAGGAGGAGGAGGATGCTATGCTGGTGGGGGAACTTCAAGGAGGCATTGCGGAGGTGGTGTAGAATGTCAAAGCATGTCAATGGGGGGAGGCTATCTCCAATGACAGGCGGGAGAAGGAGGAGGACGATGATTTTGTGCCAACGAGAGGACGTAGTGTCGACAAATCCGACGACAGACAAGATGAGGAATAGGATGATGTCAGAGGACACACCGTCAAGGAGGCACTATGGAGGTGGTGTAGAACGACGGAGCACCGTCGAGGAGGCGAAGGAGGACGAGTGATGGACAACTGAGAATAACATAGGAGAGGCAGAGGAGGTGGTGGACGAGTGAATTTAGGGTAAGAAAGAAAGGGGCAAAACAACCCGCGTTAAGGTATTTTATATATGAATTAGTGTGGACTTTAACGATGACATTTCCTCACTATGCACTTGTTTAATAAAATGCGAGGACATTGTGAGAAAAAATCCTTACAAAAAACTTGCTACATTATTGCGAGGTAATTTCCTTGCAAAATCCTCGCTATATGTCCTCGTAATATTATTGCGTGAACATTTCCTCGCTAAGTCCTCGCTTTTTGTCCTTGCAAAATCTATTTTTTCTTATAGTGTTAAGGTTAACATGGATGGGGCTTCTTCGCCGACAGGCGTAAGTGGTGGTGGCCTTGTGCGTGATCATCATGGGTCCATGGGGATGGCCTTTTCCTTTTTTTATAGTGATATTACCAATAATGAGGCAGAGATTCGGGCAATCTTGGATTTTCTTGTCTTGTGTGATGAGCATGGTCTTCATGTGGAGGAAGTGCAATCTGACTCTTTATAGGTGGTGCAGATGTTGAATGGGAAGATTGCCTTTAACTGGAGATGCTCATGTTGGTGCAAAATCATCCTTAAGAGGTTTCAAGTTGCCTTTACACATGTCTATAGAGAAGGGAATATGGCTGCTAATTTCTTAGCTAAAGTAGCTGTCAAGACTAAGGTCAACAAGGTTTTCCACTCCTATTTTCATCTTCCTAGAGAACATAGAGGGGTTTGTAATCTAAACAGATGGAGTCTTCCTAGTTTGTGTATTAAAGGGAGTACAAGTTAACTTTTTTCTCCTCTTCTTTTCCTAAGGGCATGGTTTTGGAGAGGAGTTTTTTTAGACTAATCTTGGGGCCAAATGATTGATAGGCTAGTATCCTCTTCTTGAGGTGTATCATTATTTTTGTACTTGTGACCATGTCGGAGCCAACCCTCTCCTTGGTGTGGGAGCGCATGGAGAACCGATATTGGTCATGGAGAAGATGGTAAATCTAAGGAAGGAGACTCAACTCAAAAACACTAAAAGAAAGCATGAAAAAGGAAAGATAAGGACAAAAATAGAGTCACCACCTAATCTTTTAAAACTGGAAAGACGAGGAAAATCGATGCATATAAAATGCAGGAAAAGATGCAAATGAATGCAAATAGGGGCTAAATGAATGTGTGCATGCTTCATGCCTAATGGATATGACACAAATGGTCATCGTGGGCTAGAGAAAGGGTAAGGACTCCTATTATACATAGGGAAGGTGTTAAGCACCCCCATATGCCCAAGAAATTTGTCTTTCTAGACTTTTCGCTCGCTTGTGTGTCGTCAATGCAAATACTTATATAAGCCTGCTAAGTCTAAGTGCTTGTATGAATGCTTGATACTATGCTCATGTAAATGAAATGCAAGGGGTATAAATTAATGTAAATGGGTTCAGTTATGCTATGTGAATCCTAGACCGTCAGTCAAAAGGATCCGACATAGTAATCATCATCGCCCTTAATAGGATAAATATGGATTGCAAACATGAATCATGGTGCATGAGATGCATGTGGATATACAGGGGATTACATCTTGGTACCTAGGACTAGGGAAGAAATAGGTATGAACATGCATGTAAGTGCTCAGGGTCTAGCCAACTGATCTGTTCTGAGCCTAGTGCACCCATGCACCTCATGCGCGCATTCTATACACAACCCAGAAAATGTAGTAGACCAACGACCTTTTCATCACACCACAATGCAATGCAATGATGCGAATGACTGACTGAATGCATGGGAAGCTAGATGGGACTACTAGGAACACATTCACGTCATGGATGCAATACCTGGATGCATGGGTCTGGGGTGGAGAAATATATGTAGTGAGTATGCAAGAGCTCAGGTCGGTAGCATGTTTTGTCCCTGGCAAAACTACACATGTCACTCAAGCAACTAGGATGTGTCTACCAGAGACAGAACAAAACTACGAGCTTTGCCAACTTGTAGGCCAAATGCAGTGGCTCTAAAATGGATGTTATGCATGCATGAGCTTGAGGGGATGCTCAGGAATGTTTCTACATGCTTGGATGCAATAGTGGCTGGGTGGATTCTTCCCCCCACCTACGTCGCTGGAAATGGGTTTCGACGACAGATACGGCCATGGAAACGGCTTGTAGGCTACTAGTGATGCCATCCAAGGCTTCTGGTGGTCTAAGGGGATGCAAATGGAGTACGAATGTATGCATGGAATGAGCATGGGTAGGAATGGACCCATTGTCAGTGTGAGGCAAGGGCATGGATGTATGATGCATGAATGATATTGCAAGTAGAGAATTCACACAAAGCTCATGCTGACAATGCAATGTAACAGTGGCAAACACGAAACAAAACACATAGATGCATACGTAGCGGGGGAAGAGAGATACCTGTGAGATGGGTTGTCCCCTACGATAGGGCTCATGGTGGTGTTCTCTAGGCTAGTGGTGCATGACGGCTACGGAGATGGACAGATGAGGTTGTGGTGAAGGTGCTTGTGGTGCTGGTTGGGCAATGGAGTGGTGGTTTGGGTCATGCAAAGGTGGGTTGGCTTGAAGGTGGTTGTTGGTTTCCGGCCAGCAATGAAGGTGGTTAGAGTGGACGGTGGAGGCCTAGGGTGTAGTGGATTGTGCCTCGATGAGAGGGGAAGCTCTACTGAAGGTTTGGATGTGCTCTAGGGCAAGGCAATCAATGCCTGGCCAAGTGGGAGTGTGGAGTGATCATTGGATGGCCAGAAATGCAGTGAAGGATGGCCAGAATGGTGGCTGAGGTGGTGCTCTGACTAGGTGGATGTGTGGGTGAGATGTGGGATCATTGGAGGAGCCAAGAGAGCCAGAGGTCAATGGATCTAGGTAGGTGATTTGGAGGAGGTCGTTCGAGGAACAAGGGAGGCGTGCTACAAGTGGTGGCATGCTGCAGGCAAGGCCGACGATGGCATGGCAGGGCTAGGCGAGGTTGTGGTAAGTGAGGTCATTGTAGGGGTGTCAGGCATGCCAACGAGGGCGTAGGCGTTGGAGGCTCGTACGAGGTACGCTGAAAGAGACATGTCGAGCAATTCCCATCTGACAACCCTGGTCCCTACGCACATCTAGGCGGCACAATTAAGGTGCTAATCCCACTAGGCCAGAGCACATAGACTGGATTTTGGGTGTTGGACTTGGAGTTTAGGGTTTGTTTATGGTGGATTAATGGGTTTGGGCTAAGTTTAGGGTGTTTGGGTCAGATTTGGGGGGTAAAGTGGGTTTTGGTGTGAGAATGGGTTTTGAAGTGATGAAATGCCTTATTGCCATTGGAGCGCACTGTTCTAGAGAAATCTACTGCAAGTGGCTACCAAAATGGGGTGTCTACACTCTTCTACCTTCACTCAATAAAAATATATTTTTGCACAAAAAAAGGCTATTACTCAACCACACTACTCAACTTTGAATCGAGTATCGACGCAAAGAAATTGCGCCAATGGAGCGCAATAGAGCGATTGATTCACAAGAGAATGAGTAGTAAGCATCCCTACTTTATCAAGTGCAAATCTAGTGCTAACATGGGTGTATGATGCTAAAAACTGTGAAAATCTAGCTTAATACAACCAGGATGAGATATCAGGAACATAGGAATCGAAAACATTTGGGAAAACACATAAAACAAAGCAATAAAATCACTACCTAAGCCTTGGAATAGGGAAAGTGCACCTGAAGGGTGCACCAAGTTTGTGCTCCAATCTAGTGCGCCAGCATGGTGTGCCCACATGGTGCTCCAGCCTAGTGTGCCTACATGGTGCACCCCAGGTACTCTATTTCAAACAACAAACTGAAGTGCTATCCAGGGTTATGTGCATACATGTAACCATGCTAAGGGCTACTGTACTAGCTGGTCTAGATGCCTAGGAACATACTTATGCAAAGAAAACAATTTAAACATGTCCCCTTATGCTCTTCATCCCCATGGGTTCATTTGGGTTTCCACTGGCTTAAACAGCCATGGACCTCAATTGCCAACACCAAGAGGCTCTTGGAATGTCCACAGTGCATGGAGGGGGTGATGAAGAACAAGAGTATGCAATACTAAAGCTTCAAAGAATAGCATGACTCCACCTTATTCTCATTGGGCTACACCAATTTTCTTGTGTTCGTCCAACCATATATATGGTTGGAAACACAAGAAGACCGTCAGAGGCACTCTAGAGGATGGAGGGGAGGAAGGAAAACCAAGAAAACACATGGGTATGGGTCACGATCTAGTGCTCAATGGCCAACAACCTCACACTGACAATGAACCATCACTAGAAAAGCAAACCAATGCAAAAAGGGAGGAAAATTGGATATAATTCAAACCGCAATGATGTACATAGGTTGAAACGAATACAATCTAGTAATGAAAGGCCTAGTTACATAGGATAAACAAGAAGTTGAAATAAGGAGCTTACCTGTGTTGAAGAGTGCTTGTCCTTCCCGACGATTGCATGTGGTGGCCCTTTCTCCAAGGCATTGGGCGTGACGACTGGTGGTGTGTGGTGACGTGAGAGGGTGCAAGGGTGCTCTGGAACAGAGCTCAAATTAGGGTGCCAGAGGGAAGAAAGCCAAGGTGACAAGAGAGTCCAGAAGAACCCACAAGAAGTGTTGAGCAACCCTTTATAGGATTTAAAAGATGGAAAGCCATGAAGCTCAAGGGCCTTCGAAACCAAGGGTCTCACATAGGATTGAAAGGGGAATTCAACCTAGGGTGAGGGCACGATGGTAACTGCACCAATAATGACATAGGACGTGGCTTAGTTGGGAAGAAGAACAGCCAGGCACTCTATAAAACAAGGCAGTGCGCCATGTTGGTGTACCATCAAAGTGTGCCAACCTAGTGTGCCAACATGGTGCATCTAGTATAGGCCTGAGTTTGCGTTTGATTAATTACACCACCAATTGGGCTATTCTGATTGTGTTTGGGTCTTAGGCTAAGGTTTTGAATTGGCCTGATATACTAGATAGGTTTTGGGTGTTGGGAAATGTAGTTAAGTTCACTATGTCAAGAGCAAGTCCTTCTGAAAGATCCGCTTGCAAGTAACCTCAAAAATCAAGGTGTCTACAATTTCCAAAAAGCCAAACCATGACTGAAATCATCTCAAACCACAACTCACACATGCAATGCAAAAAACCTATTGAATCACCTTGGCCATAGGCGGCCAACTAGTCACAAGCAGTCATTGAGGACTCAAATGACGATCCCTACTACTCTATCGTGGAGGATTACACCATGTATGAGTCCAACTGCCTTGAGAACTTAGCCCTCAATATCTATATATATCAAACAGTATGGGGTGTGTCCACCGACGTCCCTTGGTGTCTGAGTACTTGGGGATTTTAACCCCAAACCCGACCAACACGATGCCTAGGTACTGTGGGGACACAAACCCCAAACCTTACAATGCAACCACTATAGTCGTGGGGACTCTAACCCCAGACTCTTCTTGTAGCACATCTAGGGGACTTGAACAACCAACCCTACTAAGAAAACTCAACAACCACAACCTCGGACGTGCACCCAACCTCTCAGAGGTATCAAACACCCCTCATCTACTAGTATGATCCTACGATTTCATGGTTTTGTTCAAAAACCATGGAAAACATTTTCAAAACCATATGTAATCATTTTCCCAAAAAAATTTTATATCACAAATCATTCACAGAATCAAAACCACAATTAAATCACCAAAACACAAACCAAAACATCATCGCAAGGTCTGATTGACCCATCTATAGTACCTAACCAGGAGACCAACCTGCAATAGCCATCCGCAAGACTGGCCCACAATAGGGACCCATGGATTGACCTTTAATAGACTGACCAAAAGATTATAGTTGAAACCCAAGAATCGCCCAATGTGGGAACGACAAGCAAATGCACCACAAACCACCATAAATTTCGTAAAATATACCAAAACATAGAGGTATAAGTCATCTACCATTTTGAACAAAAATCACTAGAAATCAATAAGTGCAGCACAAGAAACAAAAATCTAAAAACAAAGAGGTCAAACAGCCAAAATAGAAGTTTATCATCAAAAAATCATCTTAAATCCTTCTCAAAATCTTCAAAAATCACGAAATCTCTACCATGCCACAAATTCATGCTAATCTACACATTTGTACCATTTTTACATGAAATAGAAACGAAAAAGGAGGGGTGGAACTATAACGACTCGCGTCGCTACCCCCAAGATCCATTAGCCCAAATAAATTAATCATAAATAAATGCTCAATTTACAAAAAATTAAAGGCTAATTAAAGCATTTAAACTACCAGGAAGTTGCAGTGAACAGCTAGGAGACTCCAACTATATGCACTAAGGATAACCAATGCTTCTCCCCAACATCTACAACTAAAAACTACAAGAAGAATGCGTGAATGACTAAAAAAGTCACCCAACACACATCCTACGAAAAAACATAGAAAACGAAACCAACTTTCCTTTTCAAATCATTTTATATCTTTTAAAACCTCATAGCACAAGCCAAACTGATCGAAATCACAAAGCACATGCCATACTAGCCAAAACCACAAATATGGCCACACTGGCCAAAAATACACACACATGGTCACAATGGTCAAAACCACACTGAGTTGTATTGCTCAATGCCAAGCAACCAACTCTAGCTACAAACAACCACTAACGTGCACTATATTGTCACAGATAAGCCACCCTATAAGGAGCAAGTCTGTCATAGGCTCCTTCCACCTGAAAGACCCTCAAAGTGCTAACCCCACTTGGGAAAGCTATCTTGTTACTCAGGACAACACTAGAAATAGGGCACGTGTACTACCCATATCGACCAACACCATAGGGTACACCCTCTCAATGTCCTCAACTCGGTACTCAAAATAGCAGCGGTGTCATACCTCCACGCCTGAATGGTACTCTAAGCCTCAATGCTCGGTGACAACCAAAGTGTCATATCTCTAGGTCCAAACGACACTTCAACCCATGGACCTCAGTCTCGGCCTTGTGAACAACAATCTAGGAGTATCATACCTCTAGGATCTGACGAACACTTGCTTACAGCCTATTGGAGTCTGACCTCAAACTAGGTGACGTGCTCAACCACTCAAGAATGGTATCACATTCCTTGATCTAGATAGTACGACCCTTTAATATCTTGGCCCACCATAAAACCATGGAAAACTCTTTTCTAAAACATTATCTTATTTTCTTGAAATCCTTTCTAAAACCATGTATATGTCACCTTGATGGTCCTCGAAACACCATGCCATTATATCATATTAAATCAATCGAGAAATCAACTAAAAATCCACATAAAAACAGCTCAAATGTCTGATTCGGTAGACTGAAATAGGTCAATCAACCGAACTAGGGATGTCACAGCAATAGTTCAGCAAACTAAAACAAAACAGTCGATCGTACAGGAGCACAGGGCGTTGGTCCTAACGACTGAACCAGAACGTTCGACCAAACAAGGGACTCACGACATTCTGAAGGCAAAATCGACATGCCGAAATAAATTCGGCATGCCCTTTCTACCAATTGCAAAAGAACCAAAGAGCCCTAACCCAAAAACATTCACCTAGAATGGGAGCCATAGGTGGTCCCACCACACACAGCCACAAAATCCACAAAATACAAGAAATGAAGGCATGGAAACACACTACACATTAGCATAAAAATCACCACAATCCATTGACTATAGCTTAAGAAATTAAAATTCAAAGCCGAAGAACTCAAATAGAAGCATAGCAACTACGACATGCATTTAATACCATTAAATTCATCATAAATTCTCTAAAATCACTACCAGGCATTAAATTCATGCAAAGCTACTCATTTTCATTATTTTCAAGCAAATCAAGAGGAGAAATGTGAGGTGTGTACCTCTAGGACAATCCGTAAGGGTTCAACTACCTCATTGCAACCCAAACCAACGACCACCTCACACTCCGAGCACCCACGGCCTCGCTCAGGGCTTGCTATGGCTCTAGGAAGCAAACTGGAGTTCCTCTTGACTAGCCAAGCTCCAACACTCTGTCTCTCTCTCTCCTGCTCCTGCCAATAGTGAAGAAGGGAGGAGGAGAAAGTGGGAAGTGGAAGGGAGAGAAGAAGAGGAAAGGCACAATGGAAAGAGAAGGGGCTCCAGAGCTTGCCTACTGCCTTCCTACGTCCATGGAAGAGGAGTGGGAGTTGGCAAGGAAGGAGGAGGAAGGAGTCGTGCCCATGAAGCTATTTCCTTCTCCTTTTTTATATACACGTAGGTGGAGGTAGTTGTGCATGTGCACAGAAACAATTCAAATACACATGCACAACAGCACGTCCCTCTAACAACCAACCAACCACAACACAAGGCAAACCACCCTTCCGCACCAACACGTCCATACATGGGAGCACAAGCCTAGTGCCTACACAAAAGATAAGGCACAGAACAAGCCAAACGTTGAGGCCAAAGCACAAAGCTACTGAATTACTGAAATGGGCCTCACACCAGTAACACCTGTCCACAATAAAATTCATTGAACTGAATAATTACATTGTAATGAATTTCCAGGTGTTACATCCTAACAACCTTACAAAAGGATTTCGCCCTCGAAATCACTGGTAGGCAAAAAGGTATGGGTATTGGGCTAGGATGGCATCTTCATGCTCCCAAGTGGCCTTTTCAACTGCATGATGTTGCGATCGCACAAGAACAAATAGAATCACCTTGTTCCTTAACACCTGCTCTTTCCAGTCGATAATATAGACGACATCCTCTACAAAGGACAAATCCTCTTGGAGCACCTCTGGCTAAACTGGAATCACTTGAGATGTGTCAGCCAGACACTTCCTCAGCATGAAGACATGGAATATGTCATGCACAGATGACAACTCTAGTGGTAGATCAAGTCTATATGCAACTTGACCAATCCTCTGTGTGATCTGGTACAGGCCAATGTAGCAAGGACTCAGCTTCCTACGCTTCCCAAATCTCATCACACCCTTAGTTGGTGACAACTTCAAGAACACATAGTCTCCCACTAGAAATTCTAGCGGTCATTGCCTCTGATCAGCATAGCTCTTCTATCAACTTTGTCTAGACACTAGCCTATTGCGGATTAGATCTATCTTGTTCGTGTACAGCTGCACAATCTCAAGACCAAGGAGCTACCGTTCACCTACTTCACTCCAGCAAATGGGCAACTTGCATGGCCTACCATATAATGCTTCGTACGGTGCCATCCCAATGCTAGAGTGATAGCTGTTGTTGTAGGCAAACTCTAGTAACGACTGTTGGAAAAATCCTTAATACATTTTGATGATAACAAATGACTATTGATTATTTGATAAAATAATCACTTAAGAAAATCTGATATACTCAAGTACTGAATATAAAAATCATTTATCTAAGGCATATTAATCATACATAAGCAAT
>JAMKQA010063011.1:0-13380 GCA_024699735.1 Posidonia australis
GAAACTAGATGAAATGATTGATTTTCTCCAGTGTTGAGAATAAAGGCTTTGAAAGAGCATGAGATTTTGAAAGAAAGAAAAGAAAAGTTTGAAAAGCATTGCTTACGAGTTTTTGAGAATTGCACATAAAGGCTTTTGAAAATGATGCTTTCTTGCATGGTTTTTCTGTATTTCCAGTGTTGTCTTGGGGCACGTACTGGGTGACATTCCTATCACTCACGTGTGTGCTTTCTTGTTTCAGGTGCTAGGGTGTTGGAGCAATTCTAGTCTGGTGCATCTGTTCGAGCCACGTTTGCCGCACACAGGTCTGAGTAGCTAGTTTTATTTGTTTAATATTGCTGCTTAGTTGCTTGTAATTAAGCTTGGGTAGTTCTTGTACTGTTGTGTAGCACGGGGGTGTTACAAAGGGAATTTGTTTTCAGTTGCTAGTATCTCTTTCAAGTTTGGAAATGAGGTTGGACTTCTATGTGCTGCCTCTTGAGGGTTGTGACATGGTGTTGGGAATAGATTGGTTAGAAACCTTGAATACAATCAGTTGGAATCTTAGAGAACATACTATGGCATTCATGTGGAATGGTAAGAGGTGGATGCTAAATGGAATACCACACAGTGGGTTAGTGGCAATCAAATCCAATAAATTGTAGAAAGAGCTGAGACAAGCTAAGGAAGTTTTTTAATGGAGGTAGTGCAAATGTGGAAAAGTGAAGAGGTCTTATCTCTAGAATAAAAGATTGAGGGTGGACATTCAAACAGGTTAACCGAATCAAATCATTTTTAGTAGTTTAATTCGGTTTTTCATATTCAGTGGTTTGATTTGATTTGAAATATCTCTAGACCGATCTATATAGTTCAATTTGTGGTTCCAGGGGCGGTTTAACTAAACTGAACTGAACTGAACCGAACCAATAGATTACATATATACATTAAATATTTAAATCTAGTATTAATATATGTAACATACTAACATGCTACATTATATGGTACTATTATATTAATATATGTAACATACTTAAATTATATTTAATATCTATTTGCTACTTTGGAATTTTATATTGTAGTCGGATTCCTCCAAATAATTTAATATTGTGGCTAGGTTAGTTGTTTTTCTAATGGAATTTTATATTCTGTTAAAAAAATGTTGTTGTTTATGGACTAGATTTGCATTCAAAGTTTTAATATTTGTATCATATTTCACTTTTTGACATGATATACAGCAGGAAGGAGAAAAGAAAATGTATCAACACCTTATTATTTCTATATATTTTATTAAATAGTTAAATTACAAACTGAACTTAATCAAACTGATTTTGAGTGGTTCGGTTTGGAATCAGTTCGATTCAGTTCTAATAGGTAAGATGGTTTGATTTGGTTTGAAATTATTCAAACCGACCCATATGGTTTGGTTTGAGGCTTTTCTTCAAACTGAACCAAATCGAACCGTATTCACCCCTACAAAAGATCATGAATGAGGTTTCAAAGGAGTTAGCTCAAGTGGTGTTTAGGTTTGTTAAATTTTTTTTTTAACCTAACAAACTTCAACCTAGTAGACCTTATGATCTTCAGATTCTATTATTGATAGACGAGGCAAAAACACTATCACAACCTCCTTATAGGCATGGTCCCCATCAGAAAATAGTAATTGAAGAGACCATCGTTGAGTCACTTTCTACTGATTTGTTTAGGCCTTGTCATAGTCCATAAGCATCACTAGTCATCTTAGTCAAGATGTTGGAAGGTAGCTGGCCAATGTGTATAGATTACAGGGGTTTGAATTTGCAGACAACCAAAAAAGTAATGCATTCCACTAATTGATGTTTCACTTGATGAATTGCAAGGTCAATTTATTTTTCAAAGCTGGACTTAGAGAAGATGGTCTTCAGGACCCATGAAGGCCACTATGAATTTGTGGTGATGCCATTTGGCTTAAGTGATGCCCCTTCCAGCTTTTAAAATTTAATGAATGACTATTAAGGAAATATTTGAGGAAATTCATCCTTGTTTTTTTATGATATACTCATATATAGTCTGACTTGGGGGCTCACTTGCAGCATGTTGAAGTGGAATTGCATGTTTTGAAATCAAATTATCTCTTTGCTATGTTCAGTAAGTGTAGGTTTGGAATGAAGGAGATAGCTTATTTGGGTGACATCATTTAAGGGGATCAAGGGAAGTTGAAACCCATGGTAGAGAGGCATCTTCCTAAAAATATCAAGGCTTTGAGAGGATTTTCGGGACTTATAGGCTACTATAGAAAATTTATACACGACTATGGTTTTATAAAAGCTCCATTAACAACTCTTGTCAAGAAAAATGCCTTCGCTTGGTTCGATGAGGCAATCTTTGCATTTGAACAGTTGAGGCAGGCTATGATATCGACTCCTTTATTATCCTTGCCTGATTTTAATTCCACTTTCACCAGTGAGTTCGATGCTATTGGTGTAGGTATTAGGGTACAGGGGCAGTGTTGATGCAACATAGGAGACCTATAGCTTATTTTCGTAGAGCTCTTAGAGGACAGTAGCTTAATTTGCCCACTTATGAGAAATAGTTGCTAGCCATTACAATGGCAGTTCAAAAGTGGAAGTCCTATTTGTTGGGAAGGATGTTTGTGGTTAAAACTGACCACTAGAGCCCAAAATACTTGTTAGAACAAAGGACTCACACTCAAGATCAGAGTAAGTGGGTTGTGAAGTTTATGGACTTGGATTTTACTATGGAGTATAAGACTAGTTTTTCAAATAAGGTTGTTGATGCCTTATCCAAATTACTTGAGTTTCAGGAAGACCAAGTTGCAGCACTATTTGTTATTACACTAGATTGGTTGCAAGAATTAATTCAGTCTTATGATTCTGATCCTCAATGGCTTCAAAAGAAGTGGAAGGGCAATGAGCTCAATAAATCCAAGTATTCTGAAATAAGGGGGCATACTATATTACAAGGGTAAGATTTTCTTATTGGGAATTCTCTTCTTAATCAAAAATTGATTCAGGAAATGCATTTTACTCCCATAGTTGGTCATTATGGGGTCCATAAAACCATGCATAGGTTGAGAAGATCAATTTATTGGAAGAAGATGTTAATTGAAGTTAAGGAATTCATTAATTAAGTCTTGTGATGCCTGCCAGATGTGCAAACATGAGAAGACATCTCTAGCAAGCCTTTTACAACCCTTGTGCATTCCTCAACTTCCCTGGACTGATAGCTCTATGGATTTTATGGAGGCTTTACCTACTTCTCATGGATATTCAATCTTGTTAGCAGTGGTTGATTGGTTGACTAAGTACAACCATTTCTTACCACTCAAGCATCCTTATACAACTTCACATGTGGCACAGGAATTCATCAAGTTGGTGGTTAAGTTGCATGGCTTGCCTAAGAGGATAGTCAGCAAGTCTCTGTTTGCTAGCTCGTTTTGGCGAGAATTGTTTAAAATGCAAGGAAGCAAGCTACATATGTCATATCACCCATAGTCTGAGAGGTAATCAGCGGAAGTAAATAAATTCTTTGAATCCTACTTAAGATGTTTCTGCCATGATCAACAAATGAGAGGATTCATTGGGTGCCCTAGGCTGAATTTTGGTACAATGCCAATGTACATGCCTCTAATAGTATATCTCCTTTCGAAGTTGTGTATGGTCAGCCTCCATCCACTCTAATCTCTTATATTCCTAGTAAAACACAAGTTCAAGAGGTGGAGAAGACATTGATTTCTCATGATGTTATATTGTCTAAGTTGAAGGAGAGGTTGTAGCAAGCTCGAGCCATAAAGAAGCAGCAAGCAAACCCTTATCGAACTGACAGGCATTTGCTCTATAAAGTATTTTGAACTTATGAGTTGCATGAGAAAATTGGGGACAATGGCATATCATTTGGATTTGCCTAAATCATCTTGAATCCATCTTGTAGTACCCATATCACAGCTTAAACGTCGTATTGGGGCTCCTATTTCTCTTGGTCCTATGATCTTGCAAACTGATGAGTTGGAAGTCAATGTCCTAGAGGAGGTGTTGGATAGGAGGATGGCTAACAAGCACAACCATGCTGTCACACAGGTGCTGGGTCAATGGTAGTGGTAGTCCATTAGAGGATGCTTCATGGTTAGATTTTGTGGACTTTAAAGCCAAATTTCCATTGTTCGGCCTTAGGGATGAGAAGGTATTTGTTATGGGTTGATGTCAAGAACAATGGATTATCAACTACTGAAAGCCAACACTAGTTAATGTCGTTATTTTCTTTTCTTCTTCGGTTTCGAGTTATTTCTGTTTGTTAATCTCCTTTCAAAGAGTAGTGGAAGAGGAATGTGGGTGAGTAGAGGCTGGAGTCGGGAGAAACTTCTAGATCCTTGTGGAATAGCTCCAGATCACCTAGCTGTGTCCTATAAATAGTGGCATTAGGAATAAAGAGCTATCGATGGCTTGGACACCTACCTTAGGTATTCTATTGCTTAGATCTAGGGTTTCGCAGGACATTGCCGTAGGATGAGCTCCATTTCTTTTCTATTCAATGCCATGGTGAAAACCAGATCCAAGATTCCTAGTTCGGAAAAGCTCCTTCCTGGTCTCACGTGGAATTTCCAACAGTCTCACTCCGTTATACAACCAAATGCCTCTTTCTCTCTGTGACCATGCCTTGCCCAGGGATTTGGCATGGGGTCGCGCCAGAGAGAGGAGGCCACAACCATGCCAACATGGTGAAGGCACAGGATAGGAGAAAACGGAAACGAAAAGGAGTTGCCACCTAGTCTTTTAAGGAAAAAACGAGGAAAACCACAAACAAACCACAAAAAGTGAATGCATGAGATGTGACACATGGAAGGCTAGATGTCTACATACCAGAGGATGGGTAAGGATTCCTATTACGCACAGGGAAGGTGTTCGGCACTCCCGTACGCCTGACAAACTTGATCTTTCTTGTCTAATTCGCTTGCTAGAGACTGAATGAATGTTTACTATGCCAAGATTGTGGTCTAATCATGCTAATATAAATGTCAAGAAAAGACTAGATGAATGTGCGAGATGGTACGTGAAAATCACGAAGAAATCCACATGAAATGATGAAAGCACAAAATATAACACAACAAAGAAAATCACATGAAATGACGAGGTTTTTGGTGAAAAAGGCTCGGGAAATTATATAGACCTCAAGAGAATCAAAAATACAACCAACTAAAAATGTCAGAATCACAGAAAACATCATGAAAATCAAGACGAAAAAATTGCAAAAAAAAGTTAACAAAAAATAGGTAAACTATGACATGTAAAGAGATTCACATAAAATGATGGTATTTTTAGAAAGAATGTTCTCGAAACCACATCGACATCAAGAACACCAAAATACCAATAGACCCAAATCATTAGAATTGTGGAAAACATCACGGAAATCGAGATGTAAAAATTGCGAAGAAGTCCACATAAAATAGGCAAACAACGACATGTGAAGAAAATCACATAAAATGACGATGTTTTTGTAAAGAACGCTTGGGAAAACCATATAGATATTAAGAAGGTCAAGATTGGGGCCAACCCAAGTCATCGAAATCATAGAAAAGGTCAGGAAAATCAAAAAAGGAAAATAAACTGTGATGGGGCCAATGAGGCCCTTTAGTCAGTTAATGTATGCCCTCGGGTGATGAAATCCAAATCAAATCGAAAAAGTCCAAAATGTAAGAGCAAAGGAAATCAAATCAAATGTTGGGTGAGGGATTCCGAAAACAAAATGAAGAAAATTCCACGAAAGAAACACGAGATGCAGGTTTACTTTTAAACGGGTGGACTGATACGCAAATGCAGTGAAAACTATGTAGAATGCATGAAAATGTACCTAAATGGATAAAAGATACTAAGGAATGACTTGGACAGAGATTATGCATGACTTGGTGCAAAAACTAACATGCATGTGCATGAATTGATGGCACATGGGCAATTTGGTCATTTCAATAGTCAGATGTGATAAATGCATGTATGGGGATGATGCATGGTCCAAGATATGCCAAAATGTATACAAAAATGTCAGGAAAATGTTGTTTTCAGGAAAATATGTAGAGGACAAGGTCTTAAAAATAATAAAATGATGTAAACACAATAAAGGACATGCGTAAGGACCAAAAACACAAAATTCACAAAAAAAGGGTGAAAACCTGGATTAAAATATATTCAGAGACTTCTATCCTAGTATGTAGATGATGGATCAAAGGAAAATGTAGCACTGAGGTGTGTGAGAATTGCCCTAGATAATTTCCTGAAAACTCAGGGTTTAATGTGAAAAATTCACAAATACGTGCAAATGTGATCAAAATATGAAACTAATGATCAATTTTTAGTGCAAACATGATTTTTAAACGAGATCCATGATTAAGTGCAAAATATGAGATGCAATAAGTGGAAAATATCAAATAATATCTGAGAAAACAATTAAAACCTTAAATGATGGATTAAAATTAGTTTAAGGGCCTGGATGCAAATTTCCTGTATTATGGGATTGTATGTTGTGGAGCCAAGGGCCTACATGAAAAATTATAGGGCTTGAGTGTGATAAAAATTAGACTTTTATGGGGATCAGTGTAATTGTGAAGTTTTTTAGGGTTCAGAATGCAAAATTTACAAAGAAAACTCATTTTAAAAAAAAACTTTGGGGGCTCAATGCAAAACTTCAGGACTTAATTGCAAATAAAACATGAATGCTGGGGCTTAAATGTGAAGAAATGAATATTGATGAACGGATCATGAGGAAAATAAAACATGTAAGGGATCATATGTAATTTTTACAGAAATAACAAAACAAATAAAAGCTTATTAAAACTACAAGGGTTTAAACATAAAAAAAAGGACCAAATAATAATAAACTAAGGACCTAAGTGCAAACTATCAAAAACCTGAGGAACTAGACTTAAACTATTCCCTTCGAAGTTTGCCGGCGCTCCAATCTCCGACGAGGGCCCCGACGAGTCAATAGCGGCGGTGTGACGGCGGAGGGACTCTAGCGATGTCGAGGAAATTGGAGAGAGACACGACGAGTCTTCCTAAGGTGTCGGGTGAGTCTGGCAAGGCCTGGGGTGCTCTCCCCATCTCGGGCACCGGTGAAGAGTCCTGTCGGCATCGGAGAAGACGACGGCGTAGTCGCTACGACGGAAAGGCGCAGGCGACGATACGGGAGGCACGGTGGTGATGCAGCGAACATTCCAAAGGCATCAAGCGGCTTCGTGAGCGAGGGGATCGTCCTCCCTATCTCCTTGTCGACGGCAATGGCGGTGGTGGGTAGTCAGGGCACTGCAGCAGTCCAGGCGGCGGGACAAAGGTTCTTCGGAGTTCGTGGGAGCCTGAGGATCGTCGGGGAAGTGCGCGGAGGTTACGTCGACGCTCAGAGGGTCAAGATTTTCTTCTACCGGCGAGGAGGGTTGTAGCGGCGACGACGGCAGTGAGTGGCGGTGAGGCTCTAACGGTGATGTCTTGGTCACTGGAGGCCAGGTAAGCCCCTCCTGAGCGATGGGGCTCAGGAAGGAGAAGGAAGAAGAGGGAGGAGAGGCCCTAGGGGCCTCTTCCAACTCCGGAGGCCATTGGCCTCGCCGGTGGTGGTGAACCCACCACCGGAGAGAGTGAAGGCAGTGCGTAGGGGAGACGTCCCTAGCGAGACTCGACCAAAAGCCTAGGGTGAATCTCATTGACCTAATGGGACGTGGTGCAAAACTAAAAAGGGGAGGAAAATTACATAGGTGACAACATCCTCTGGTGATTGCTTTGGTGACGATGGCTGTGGAGGCTTCGGTTGTTCTGGGGTTGCGAAAGGATGGGAGGAGGGCTCTAGAGATGGAGGAATTGCAAGGTTCTCTATGTGCTCTCGCGGGGGGAAGGATTGGTCTCCAAAACGGTGGGTGAAAGGCTGTCGGCGACGGGCTTTTCTCCGACGAGGCCTCCCAGAACCCTTGTTCCTCCTTTGCAGTGGGTTTTTATCGCTAGGAGAGGGGAGGAAGTTGTAGAACGTGGCTGAAGGAAGTTGATGTTACGTGGGGAAGGAGGGATGGAGGGAGTGGGTGCAGTTGGGATCGCCGGAGATGCTGGGATGTCGTCGGCGATGAGGGTTGGTCATCAGAATTATTTTCTCTGGTTTCCTAAGTTTCTGGTTAATGTATGAATGAAATAGTATTGAGCTTGTTGGGCTTGGGCCTGGAAATGGTCTATTGGATTTATTTTTTTTTGTTTTTGTTTTAGTGGTTTAATTTTGGATTAATTTGATAATTAATGATTAATTTCAGATTTACGATGGATTTATTTGTGTTTTAACCTTTTAAGTTGATTAAGGTTTTACTTGGTGATTTAATTTTATTTAAATGGTTTACTTTAGTTTTAAATGGATTAAAATGGTTTTGCGTTTGATTAATTAGTTAGGGTTTTGGATTTTAATTAAGATTTTTTTAGTTTAATTAGGGTTTTTGTGTTTTAATTAGAATTTTGAGTTTAATTTAAGTTTTTTAGATTTTAATCAAGGTTTTTAGTTTAATTAGGGTTTTTTGGATTTTAATTAAAGTTTTGAGTTTAAATTAGGGTTTTTAGCTTAATTAAGTGACTTTAAATTAGGGTTATTAGGGTTTTGAGTTTAATTTAGGTTTTTTTCTTGAATTTAAATAGATTAAAGTGGTTTAAATGGATTTTTTTTATTTTGACTTTAATTAGGGTTTTCACTTGATTAATTAGGGTTTTAAGTAGATTTTATTCGATTTTGACTTTAATTAGGGTTTTAAGTGTTTTAAATGAATTTTGTTTGGTTTTGATTCTTAATGGTTGATTTTGCTTTGATTAGGTTAGAGTGGGTTTGTGTGGGCTTAAGTGGGTTTGAGGGTTTAGAGTTTTGGTGGAGTTAGGATTTAGGTGTGGTAATTGCAACTAGAGCATCTTTCCAGAGGAGCCTGCTGCCAAGTGACCACAAAATCAGAGTGTCTACACTCTCCACGTTGAATAACATAATTTTGTTGGAGAAGAAGGCATTGTTATCGTTCATTAAATCCGATCACCCAACTCATTATAGTTGGTAACATTGTTACAATACCCTCGAAGACATGACCTTATCCTCAAGGTTGATGTTGGGAAAAGGCTAACCTAGTAACCTGTAATCCTCTCAAGTTGCTTAGTCGACTCCTTCAGTATCTCGTTGCACCAACACCTCTGAATGAGCTTCTTGTCCATGCTTGTGCATCCTTTGGTCCAATAAGGCTATTAGAACTTTCTCAGGCTATTATGGTGCTTCTACTGGAATATTAGATAGGATCCTTCATCATAGGTTCGACCTTTTGCCATAGTAGTGATACAAGAAACATGGGACGCACCTTAGATCCTTCAGGCAACTGTACTTCATATGCAATTGATCCTATCATCTTAATGATAAGAAATGGACCATGGAAACGAGCACTGAGTTTATGGTTACTGCAAGAAATTAAGGACCCTTGTTGGTAAGGTTGGAGCTACAGAAACAACCGATCTCCCACTTTATATTGCTTGTCTAATCGACGCTTCTTGTGCTCTCTAAATATTATGCTTGAGAAACTGAAGGATGCAATCTCTAGACATCAGCTCCCTTTCCACTGCATCGACCTTGGTGGTGTGTGGAACATACAATATCAATTGTGGTAGAGCAACTGCAAATGGGTCCACTCTTTTGGTTGTTCAAAATGAAAACAATGAAGATACATCTCAAATCATTTGTTTATAACTTTAGCCTGTCTATTAGTTTGTGGGTGGTAGGTTATAGTCATAGAGAACTTGCTTCCTTGAGCTTGCAATAGAGTTTGCCTTAATGAACTAGTGAATATGGTATTTCTGTTAAATATTATAGTCTCGTGAATTCCATGAAGTTGCCACCACAACAATAAATATGTGAGCTATGTTCTAAGTTGAATAAGGGTGCTTAATAGCTGTGAAGTGTGCATATTTAGTAAATAAATCAACTACCACCAATATAACAATTTTCATAAAGGAGTTGGGAAGATATTCAATAAAGTCCATACTAATATCTGCCTAATTAGGCTCTAAACAAGGCAATGGTTGTAAAAGGCTAGTAGAAGTGTTAGTCAATTTTGTTCCTTTGACAAATATCAAACTCTCTAATTGTAACAATCCAGATTTTTGATGGCATTCTAGGTTAGATGTTTAATCTAGAATTTGGATGTGTTAGATGCTGAATATAATGCATCTTATGTTAGACGTAAGAAATTCCATGTCTTACAGATGAAGTAGTGATTTCT
This sequence comes from Posidonia australis, assembly GCA_024699735.1. NCBI lineage: Eukaryota > Viridiplantae > Streptophyta > Magnoliopsida > Alismatales > Posidoniaceae > Posidonia > Posidonia australis. The sequence continues at coordinate 10,232 of JAMKQA010063011.1, forward strand.
GGCTTCTAGAGTGTTAGACGTTTATATTTTTGTATCTAATGTTAGACACTTGCATCTAATACCTGTATATTTAGTGTTAGATGCATACACGCATGCATCTTACGTTAGACGCATGTGTAGTCGTGTATAACACTTTGAATTTGTATCTAGAAGCTTCAGTCGCCTATTTTTATGCTTGAGGGGGCCTTTTCAAGGAATATTTCTTCCTATTCTTCTTCTCCTCTTCTTCCTAGTTTGTGGGGGTGGATTTTTCAAGGTTTTTCATGAGAGAGAAAGAGAGAGAGAGGGGAGAGATAAGGGCTTCCTTGTGAGAAAGAGGAGGGTTTCTTCCATACACATGGCTGTGATCGTCGACATGGTGGAGCTCCAAAGACCACAGGTTGCTTCGAACATCGTGCGTGGCCGAGGAACTATGGGAGAAGGTGTTGCGAGCTTGGAATCCAAGGTGAGCCTAGTTGGGTTAATGGTTTTGGGTTTTCCTTCTTCCTCCTCTTTTCTCTTGCTGCACACACTAATCATTGAGTTTTTTGTGTGTTGCACGAGTTGTCGGGAATCAGGGAGACTCAGAGAATGCTCGAGGTGTAGCTAGAAGCTCGTGGGGAGCTTTGGATTGTAGTGGAAGCTTGCTGTGTTGAGTGTCATGTTGGTGTAAGGTACCCACTCAATTAGAAGTAGTTTTAGATTTTTTTTGTGGTTAAGTTTGATGCATGCTAGTGTATGTGATACTCTTTTAGTTGTGTTTGATTGTAACGCCCTCGCCCTGGAGGCGCTACCATCATACAATATCAACTATCCAATTACAATAATAACATTAATTAAAATAATTGGAAAATTACCTAAGGCTAACTACCTAGATTTGTGTGTGGCTAGTGGCTCTAGAACACACGCACTAGGAGTGGACTGTACTCCAAACAATGCACTTGAAAATCAATACAAAACAAACACACACGTGAGTGACATCAAGTCACCCAGTACGCGTTCAATTACAGAAAACCACAACAAAACTGGGAGAAAACTCAAAATCTTGATTATTACAAACATAGCCTGCAACCTCAGTAAAACCACAAAAATTGGTTTACAAATCCTTGGAATTCTCTATCTAGGACTAGAAATCAACAAGAAACCTTTTTTCCAAACCATTTCCTTTCTCAAATTTCATGCATTCCGAGAAACCACATTCTAGACCAGATCAAACCCAAAACCACAAGGCCACACATGGCTCAAAACACATGCACACATTGGTTGGCAACTGGTTGAAAATCACGAGTCTTAACTAAGCTAGAATCAAGCTAAAATCACAAGCCAAACACAGTTTGAAAACCACAGACATATCTCAATCACAATTCAATAGTGTCACCTTTATTAGAGGCAACCAGGCCACAATCAGTAGGCGAGGCACCAACCCCACCCTTCTACACTACCGCGGTGAACTTCCCCGTGCAGGAGGACAACCCCCTGGTCAACAAGTCTTAACATCAATTTACTTCACAAGCATAGAGATACGTCTTCCCTGATGTTTCATTGGTGTCTAGACACCCAGGTTTTACATTCCTAGGCCCAGCCAACATCGTCACAAAGAGGGGTAACCTGGTCTCTTTCAACCTCCTCAAACCTCGACAACCATGTTTTGGACTAACAACCGATTTCACTGAGGTCTCACACCTACCAGTTGCCATTATAATACCATGTGGATCTAAAACAAACAATGGATTTCTCTTTTCAAAAACATGAGGGTTTTTTTTTTTTCAAAAACCACTTTCAAAACACTTCCATTACAGGAAACACTTTCTACAATTTGTCATTTCATTCACATGGATTTCCATCAAAAACATAGTATGCCAGAAATTGCATAAAACAATTTACATTTAACCTTAATGAAAACCTCAGTCATAAGGTTCAAGGGATTGATTCGGCATACTGAAATCCACCGGTATATCAAAATCCCCTGAAATCTAATAGGTGGCATAACAGCCTATTTTGACATGTTGAAGGTTTCCGAAGTATCAAAATTTCCTGTTTCAGCATAGCTAAATGTTTCGGTATGCCAAACCAGGCAATTTATGAACTTCCTCCATTTGCCCCAAATTCACGTTTGTCGGAATGGGAACCATTTCGGACCCATTTCCAATGAACCACAAATCACACAAAAGCACCAAACATACTACACTAAGCATGCTATCAAATGAGACAAGTTTCAACCAAATCTATTGCGCATAGCTCACGAAATAAAATTTCAAAGGCAAAGAGCCCATTTAATATGCATCATAGCACAACCACAAAAATCAGCCAAAACACCACGATAAATCTATAAAATTGCAAGATTTACTCCTAAGCATGCATCTAAGCCAAACCACACCATTTCCTTTATTTTTCCATGATTTTTCCACATTTATCATGATTTATTCTATTTACTCAAAACACAAGAACAAGGGAGAGGGGTGCGACGTGTACCTGATCATGACCTCCGACGACCCACACATGCCTCATCGGTGGTGCTCTTCTCTCACGGTGGCCTCCGAACCTCTTGGTCCTTTGACGAAGCTCTGGCACACCCATACAACCACTCCCTCTCTCGACTCCACGTTCTCTGGCCCTCACTCTCTCTCTGGCTCCCACCTCTGGTTTCTCTTCTCCCTTGTGCTCTCCCCTTGGCGCCATCACCACCTCCCTTATTATCACCTTCGGCCACAACCAACCTTGCCGTTTCTATCGATCACCTCTAGTCTTTCACCAAGCCTGGCGTGACAAGAAGGAATGAGTAGGCTACAGGGTAGAGAGGACGTGACTCCTAAGGCATGTGAAAGGGGCACTGTGCTCCTTTTGACCAAGGCTAGATAGGATCCCACACACGCATGGGAGACACAACAAGCCAGAAAGCCACACAAACTAGGGAAACCAATGTAACATAGTGTAACCATGCCGGCGAGGAGATTCTGCAAATGAATGCGAAATCGATCGGCAAAAATCACGTCGAAAAACACAAAACAAATGGAGTCGCCACCTAATCTATTATGGAAGACAAGGAAAACCATACACATGAAAAATCATGCAAAAAAAAAAAAAGGACAAGTCTACGAAATAAAACCAGAATGCGGGTAAGGATCCCTGTTACGCACGAGGAAGGTGTTAGGCACCCTCGTACACCCGAT
>JAMKQA010063012.1:0-15469 GCA_024699735.1 Posidonia australis
TGTATGTCATATTGATTGCTTGAGTAGTTAAGCTATTTATACGTACAAAATAAACTCCTTACGTGCAATTTTTCATTCACTCTCAAAAACTGATATAAGTAAACTAAAAAGTGTTAATTCTCTATTCACCCCCCCTCTAGAGGAACTATTCGATCCTACAATTCGGACCGACCAAAACATCTACTCCTTTTGAGGACATAGATTGGATACATTATCATGACCTGCCAGCTCTGACCCCGCGAGGGTATTACGGGGGTGCGTTCTGCTGCAAGTTGGCCGCTGGTGCTCCTGGCGCAGACACGCATGACCTACACGCATCTGCCATGTGACTCCAAGACGCGGGGTCCTTGCTGAAGTTCCCTGGTTTCCAGAACCTTGATGTGGAGCGCCGCTAGGCTCGATGATCTGCCTCTGCCCATTCCCTTTGATGACCTTCTATGTGGGGCTGCCAATTTGTACCAAATACATGGCCTTAAACACCTAGCAAAGCGCCTGCCTGCCAAAACGCAACTAACATGCCTCTGGCTGTGGATGCTCTACAGGAGTCAACCAAATGGGCAGCTGACATGCCCCTGGCTGGAGGTGAATCACATGGGCAGCTGACATGCCCTTGGTATTGAAGGTGGGCCACCGATGTCAACCAAGAGGGCAGCTGACATGCCCTTGGTATTGAAGGTGGGCCACCGATGTCAACCAAGAGGGCAGCTGACATGCCCTTGGCTAATGACTGGGCAAAGTCCTGTCCCGTGATAACGACGATGGGGAAGTAATGCAGATGCAGATGCATGGGTTGTGCTTATTTAGCTATGCTAGACCCTCAGTATTAGGAAAGCTTTGATGTCTACCTGAAAAGGAATGGGTGGATCCTGTTGCCCAAAGGAGTCTATCCGAATCTTTAGCTGACGGGTGACACTCTGGGTGGTGGTGCGGTTGTGCTAAGACGGTGGGTACTGAAATGATGGATAACTGGTAGTGAGTGTTCAAATGGTGACATGGTTAGGACTTTGCACCAAACTCTCTGGGCCCCACACCTGCTTTTTACATTATCAACTTTTCTTTTACTCCCTCATAGGTGTGTGGGCTAACACTACTCCTATTGGGGGTAATGAACGCCAAGGTGAGAGGCTCTTACTAAGAAGGGGGCTAGTCCTTCAATGGCGTGGTGGCTCAGGCGTATGCTCCAACTCCTCCCTGGGGTACAGTAGGAGTAGAGTCGGCTCACACGCCTCTCTTTAGGGTTGGCTTCTGTCTTCGACTTCTGTCTTCTCATTTCTTTTGTGTCCTCTATACATTATGATTTTTTGCTCACTCTCGCTCACACCCTAACATTTTATCTCCCTCTTGGAGATGTGGGTCATTGGAGAGTTTGAAAACTATGTCCTGCTCATGATGGGGGGTGGCTTCCTCACTTGCTAGACAATCCGGATAGAATTCTTCGGGAGGTGAGAACCTTTTCCCGAGGCAGGCCAATCTTTTCCGATTTCATCATAGGGCAAAAATGCAGATAGTGCATCTGCATGAATGTTGAAACAAGAAACTGAAATATGAATGCTTAGTGTATGCATTGTGTGAATCCAGAAATGCGTGCTATAATACTTTGGTGTGAGTACAATGAGATAGAATGAACGAATGCCAGGATGCTGATTACAAATGCATCGTGCAATAATACGAGGTGCTCGGATACAAAGAGGGGTAGGACTTTGCTCAGTGCTGCGACCCAATCACTTGTAGTACTTCTTCAGGTAACAGGTGTTGACTGGCTCAGACAACTCGATGTGGTCCATGTCCTCTAGGATCACAGCTCTTCCAGAGAGAACCTGCTTGACGACGAAGGGTCCTCGCCAATTGGGTTGGAACTTTCCACGAGCATCGGGCAGGTGGATCGCTCGTAGAACCAAATCACCGAGCGCTAAGCTTCTGGGTCGGACCTTCTTTTGATAAGACCTAGCCATGCACTTCTGATAGCACTGAGCATGGTGCAAGGCCTGCAATCTGCGCTCATCTATAAGATTCAGTTGTATACACCGATCTTCGACCCATTCTGCCTCTTCGAGCTTTGCTTCTTTCAGGATCCTGAGCGACGGAATCTCTACCTCAATGGGAAGAATTGCCTCCATCCCATAGACCAAAGAGTATGGGGTTGTCCCTGTAGAAGTCCGGATGGATGTCCTATAGGCCCACAATGCGTAGGGGAGTTGGTCATGCCAATCTTGGTGAGTTTCTGCCATCTCCGTCAGGATCTTGGTAAGGTTCTTGTTGGCAGACTCCACGGCGCCATTCATCTGTGGATGGTAATGGGAGGACCTATGATGCTTGATGAGAAGGCTCTGCAGGAAATCTTCCACCCTCCTTGCCACGAAGTTCTTCCCATTGTCAGAGATGAGAGTGTGGGGAACTCCATACTGGGCTACAATATTATTTCGAATAAACTTCTCCGTATTTACAGCGGTGACCACCTTGTAGGAAGCCGCTTCTACCCACTTGGTAAAATAGTCAATTGCTACCAAGAAGAAGCGAAGTCTATTGGAGGTTGCTGGGTGAACGGCTCCAATGACGTCAATACCCCATGTTGAGAAGGGCCAAAGCGCGGACATAATTATGTAGCTGATGGGGAGGAGTGTGGATCAGGTTACCGTGGATCTAGCAGTTGTGGCATTTTCGGATGAAATGGCAACAATTTGCCTCCGTGGTTGACCAATAGTAGCCTTGCAACATGATCTTTTTGGCCAACAGGAGCCCATTCATATGCAGGCCGCACACTCCAGCATGAATCTGTAGCATCAGGGTATCGGCCTCCTTTTGGTCCACACACCTTAACAGCATCTGGTTGTAGGACCTTCTATATAAGTGGCCTCCCTTGAGGACGTACTTTGACGCAAGCCGTTGCATGGTCTTCCTGTCGATGGCAGGGGTATTAGGCGGGAGGTTCCTAGTTTGCAAGAAGACTTTGATGTCGTGGTACCAGGGAAGCTCTTCAAGTGGATCGGCCTCTTCGATGCTCATGCAATACACAGGATAGTCCACTTTAGTCACCGACACGTCCACCACGTGATCATCCGGTATGGACAACCACGACGCCAAGGTTGCCAGAGCGTCTGCACACGCATTCTTAGCTCTGTTCATGAAGGAGAAGGAGATGTCCTCGAATTTTGTCATGAGCTTTAGGAGATATGAGTGGTATGGCACCAACTTCGGGTCTTTTGTCTTCCAACTCCCATTCACCTGGGATTTGATCAACAAGGCGTCGCCATGGACTTGTAGTTCCCGTACCCTGTGCTCCAATGCAGCCTGTAGGCCAAGGATGCATGCTTCATATTCTGCCTCATTATTGGTGCACTGGAACGACTACTTCTTGGAAAATGGATGAGCTGTCCTTGGGGGGTTGCCAGCACTACACTGATACCCTGGCCTCCTTTATTTACTACCCCGTCAAAGTAGAGGCGCCACTGATTCCGGTTATCTGACTCCTCGAGTCTCGAATCATCCATGGCGAATAACATGTCTTCGTCGGGAAACTGGGTCTGTAGAAGCTAGTACTCCGGCAAAGGCAAGTCAGCCAGGTGATCAGTTAGGGCCTGCCCCTTCACTGATTTTTGTGTCACAAAGGTGATGTCATATTGGGATAACAAAACCTGCCACTTGACGCATCTGCCCACTAGTGCTGGTTTCTTGAGCAAGTACTTCATTGAGTCATGTCGACATAACAGTAAAACTGGATATACCATCATATAGTGTCGCAGGCGTAGGGTGGCCCATATTAAGGATAGACAGACTTTTTCAATGGTTGTATACATAGCTTCACAATCATTGAACTTCTTACTCAGGTAGTACACCGCCCTTTCCCTTCAGCCTGTCTCATCGTGCTGACCTAGTACAACGCCATGGAGTGCTGTGTAACTGATAAGTAGAGGAGAAGTGGTCGTCCTGGCGTCAAGGAAACTAGGATTGGTGGCTTGACTAGCATCTGCTTGATCTTGTCGAAAGCGGCTTGGCACTCCACACTCCAGGTAATCTAAGCATTTTTCCTCAGGAGCCTGAAGACTAGCTCACATATGGGAGTGAGCTGAGCGATGAACTGACTGATATACTGTAGGCGCCTGAGCAAACCTCGGACCTCTTTCTCTGTGACGGGAGGTGGCATATCAATGATGGCTCTGGCTTTACTAGGGTCGACCTCAATTCCCCTTTAGCTGACTACATACCCCAGGAGCTTTCCTGACGTCACGCCAAACACACATTTGCTAGGATTCAGCCGAAGCTTAAACTTCTGCAAGCAGTCAAATAGCTTTCTCAGGCAAGTGAGGTGGTCGTCAGACTCTTTAGATTTAGCAATCATGACGTCGACATACACCTCAATGTCTTGGTGCAGAAGGTCATGAAAAAGTACTATCATTGCTCTCTGGTACGTAGTGCCTGCGTTTTTGAGTCTGAATAGCATCACTCTGTAGCAAAAGACCCCCCAAGGGGTGATGAATGATGTCTTCTCCATATCCTCTTCTGCCATTCTGATCTGATTGTAGCCTGAAAAGCCATCCATGAATGATAACATTTTGTGTCCAGCGGTGTTGTCCACCAGTACATCAATGTGAGGTAGTGGGAAGTCATCTTTTGGGCTTGCTTTATTGAGGTCTCTATAATCAATGCACATGCGAACCCATCCGTCCTTTTTCGGCACTGGAACCACATTGGCCAGCCATTCTGGGTAGAGGAAGACCTTTAGGAATTTAACCTGGTGTTGCTTCATGATTTTCTCTTTTAATTTGAGAAGCCTCTGCGGGCGCCATCTTCTGAGTTTTTGCTTGATTGGTTTGGCGTCTGGCTTCAGCGGCAGCTTGTGCACTACTACCTCAACATCCAGTCCGACCATATCATCGTAACTCCAGGCAAAGACATCACTAAACTCCTTCAGAAATGTGATAAAATCTGCCCCTCACCTGTGGTGACAATCTAGCACATGCGGACTTCCTTGACATCGCCTGGCGCGCCGATGTTCACTACCTCCGTGTCCTCCTCAACGTGCAGATTTGGTCCTTCAGGATCGTTGTCATGAGGATGGAATTATGGCACATCTTCTGAATCATCAAAGTCTGTGTCATCCTCCTCCCCGTACGCTATCAGCTCTGATAACAACTCCACTTGGAATATAGAGTAGGTGACATCAAATGAACGGATATGCTCCAACTCCTGCCCCTGCTTGCACTTGAGGAGGGTCACACTGACTCTGGTACCCTTGTAACTGCACTGCGCGGGCTTCGATCCCGCACTCTCCTGTTCTTCTATGGTGCTGGCCTGTTCTTCTCTTTCTTCTACAGTATTTCTAGTATTTTTGTTTTTTTGCATTTTTTCTGATTTTTTTTTTGTTTTCTGTACTATTTACAATAATCTCCACCTGACGGGCGTCTGGTTGGTGACTGCCCTAGGGGTTGCTCTACGGGCTCTCTAAGGAGCCTACCTCAAGGTGTTTTTTTGCCCCTTGCCTATTTGAAGGCGAGGCTTGTACTTAACATACCACCTAGACCCGCCTCCCAGCTGTTCGAAGATCATCTCCTCTAGTCTAGTCTTGACTGTTCTGCCCTCCTCCACAACCATGAATGCTGGAGGACCCCGGTGATTCTGGGGTGGGGCGAGCTCTGACGCTAATGCTACTGCCTTTCCTTTGCTCCTCCTGTTCTCTTCGGCTGCATCTTCTACCAAGACCGCCAATTGTTCCTGGAATAGCACTTCCAGGTCATTGAGCACGGTGTCTACAAGGGCCTCGACGACTGCACACTCCTCCTCGTCCGAGGCGAAGTCAACATAATAGGCGCAGGATTCCGATTGCACCAAAGGTCTAGGATGAGGAAGGGCCAGGACATGACTACCACTGTACTGCTGCGTCTGGGCCGCTGTTACTGTGACTGAAGCTGACTATGACTCTGATACTGTTGTAACTGTGGCTGGCTATGATACTACTACTGTTGAGGGTGACTGTGATACTGCTGCTGCTACTGAAACTGACTGTGGTTGTGATACTACTGTTGCTATGACTGACTGTGGCTGTGACTGCGATACTACTGCTGTGACTGTGACTGGCTGTGATACTGCTATGACTGAGACAAGCTGTGGTTGCGATACTGCTATGGTTGAAACTGACGGTGGCTGTGATACTGCTGTTGCTGGGGGTGGTAGAGCTCGACGAAGAGATGGCGGGACTGCTGCCTGTCTCTGCTCTGTTCTACCTACGGGGTCTAACTCGACTGTGCTCAGGGTATCCTCATCTGAGTAATAGTCCTAGATGCAGACCCACTCGAGGTCTTTCGCTGGACTCAGCTGCTGCTGCACTGCGATGACTGGGAACAGATTCCTGTTCCGGTCCATCACGCCTGCACTAATGAAGTTAGTCAAATCTCGAGGGACAAACAACCTTCGATGCCTACGTGCGCATCCTCGTGGTCCTTGGTATCCGAGTCCTTCGCGATCTCTTCTTTCCTCCACCTCGACGGGCTCCGCGATCCCTTGATCGTATCACCCAAGCGGCGCTCCCATCTTGTATCCCCATCGGTGACAAAGGTTCTCAACCATCAACTGAGGGTGGTTGTGAACGGACAAGAAGCTGACATGCTTGAACTGCGGAACAAAATTGAACGGTTCGAAGTGATTAACACGATAAAGGACGTCCGATGTCTTGGGGTCAACGTGGACAGTCTGCAGATCGATCGAAGAGACTACGTCTACCCTGTCCCTCTCAACGTTCTCTGCCATGACAACAACAATGTCGTCACCGTAGCAGAACTTGATCATGCGGTGCAGGGTAGATGGGATAACTTGATGCTTGTGCAACCAAGGGCGCCCAAGCAGGAGATTGAAAGCGGGTTCGAGATCAACGACGTAGAACTCGACGTCGAACTAAGCCGGACCGACAATCAGAGGAATGACCAAAACCCCCAACGCGTCATGGTGCATGTTATCAAAAGACGTTATCCCCTTGACAGCTGGCGTAATGTCTTTGGCTTTGAATCCGATTTTGCTTGCGGTGCACAAGGGGCAGATGTTTAGTCCTGCACCATTATCAACCAGTGTCAAGGAGATTCGATACTTCTGGAGCTGCATGGTGTCGAACAGCGGTTGGTTGTGATTGGAGAAGGAGATGACCTGCGGCGTTGCGATCATGCCTACCATGTTCTCAAGGGTCGTGGGTTCAATGGTAGGGAATACATGGGCCGCCTGGAATACCCTGAGGAAGGCTTCTCGGTGCTCATCTGAGGTGTGGATGAGGTCCCAAATGGATATGTCGGCCTTAACTTTCTTGAGTTGGGAGGTGAGATCATCTGGGGACTTATTGGCAGTACTGGTGGAGGGTTTAGAGGTGATTTCTTCTGTGGCAGGCTTTGAGGGTAGGCTTGCTTACTAAGGTGGAGGTGGTACTGGATGGCTTGCCTTGGGGGCTGGAGTTTGGGACTTGTACACCCGTCCGGACCATGTGATTTCCGCACACATTTCTGTGGCATAGTCATACGGCACCCGGTGGGTATCCCTTGTCAAATTAATGACCAGGGGGTACAAGCCACCAACTCTAGTCGGGCCAACGGTTGGCTGGTGGAAGGTATGGTGGAATAGGCTACTAACTGGATGGGTTGGGCCAGAGCTTGCTGAGGTCTGGCTTCAAGGCAGATGGGCTGAGCTGGGGGAGATTGCATGGCAGGCGATGTAACCGTGCGCTCTATCTTGGCGGCCCAATGAATCATGCCGACGACGAACTCTGAACCAAAGAGAAAGGAGAGATACTACTAAGACAGGAATGGTTTAGAGGCAAGGTGGATAAGATTTGACGAATTTGGCTGGGAAGAGCCGGATCCAAGAGGGAAGAGGCAGTGAACCCCTGAGGTCCTGGGCGCTCCCAGATGAGGGTGTAACTGTGCTCGTGCTCAAGCTCGTGGTCGTGCTTGTGCTGGGGCGGGTGAAGATCTTGCTTCATGAGTGTTGATAACAATGATCTAGCGATCAATGAGGTCCTGTATGGCATTCTGGAGAGTGAAACAGTTATCCGTTGAGTGCCCCAAGGCCTGATGGTAACTGCAGTACAAATTCACTTTATACCACATCGGCAATGGATTCGACGGTGGGCGAACATCCGGATACCTGAGGAGCGACTGTACCTTGGGGAGGATGGCGCTCAACGGCTCGACAAGTGGGGTGAAATCTCGATTAAGTCGTCGGGGCCTTCCCTATGGGGGGTACTGTCCTTGCCTTGCCAGTGCTACGAGATACACTAGCTCTGCGGTGGTTGTGATGTGAGGTATGTAGGGTGTCCTACGTGCAGGTGCATAAACTAATTGATTTTGAGCCAATGGGCCCACCACGTTCAAGGCAGAGCAGGGGACCCAAGGTACGCAATAGTGCTCTTCGAGGGATCCCTCCTCTTCGGATAGCTAGAGGAGAAGCCGTTGTTGTTGTTGCTGTTGCTGTTGGTGTTGGTGTCGGTGTTGTGGCTAGAGATGGTCGCCTGCTTGGCGAACGCGGTGAGTGCGGGGAAGCTGCCACTTCGTAGCTAGCTTTCTACGCAGGCGTTGGCTCAAATCAGGGAGGAGAAGGTGGTGATAGGCTAGATGCTAAGCAGAGCCCCTGTGGCTGGCTGTGCCCCACGGATGATCATTTTGATAGACTCCTCGTCAGAGGTTCTATCCTTGACCTATGAGGCGAGGGCACGTTAACGCCCAACGTACTCTCCAAACGGTTCAATGGGCTTCTACTTGGTGGCAGCCAAGTCCTCCCTCTTGGGGACCAAGTCGAGGTTGAAGGAATACTGTTCCAGGAACGCCTGGGCCAAGTCGTTCCAAGTCCGGATGGTCACCATATCCAGAAAAGTGAACCACTTCAAGGCAGGACCAGAGAGACTCTTTTGGAGCAAGCGGATCAATAACCGTTCGTCGGCCTGGAGCTGAGCGAGGTCTCTGCAGTATGCCCTAAGATGGGAGATGGGGAAGCCTTTTCCGTTATACTTTTCAAAGTCCGGGACTTGAAAGTTCAGCGGGAGAGTTGCCTCTGGAAAATAGCAGAGTTCCTGAAACTGGAAAGACTGGCAGTCACCACCCTGCACTTGTCGAAGTGCTCTTTCCAAATAGCACATCCTAGACAGGAGGGCGTTTGGGGTCGTCGTTGTTGAGACTGGAGCAGCTTGGGTGGGTACCGCGTATGCCGTGTGGGTCGCACCAAGGTGCTCCTCCAGATCCACCATCATACCACCTGGTGTCATGACATGATGGCCGGCATACCCGTGCGGGTGAGTGGTGTGGTGTGAGATGCATGGGGGAACCTGTGTCTGATGTAGGGACGGAGGGTAGGAAGTATGTTGTGTTGTGAGTGGTGCGAGATTTATGGACGGCAGCTGCTATCCTAGTGCGAGTACAAGCAGCGGAATGAGGGAGTGTTGTGCTCCTGCCAGGCCGAAGGGCTGGCCACTAGGTGCGGGAGATGCATGCTGTGATGAGTGAGACGAAGGTGAAGGATGCAGGATCGACACCCCCGTTGCCTGATTGGTGAGGAGTTGGGGCGACGGCGGGGGAGGTGTAGTGGGTGCAAGGTGGAGCACCAAAGCCGAGGACGACGAGACCTCAGGGGAAGGAGAAGCTGGGAGCAAGGAGGAATCCAGCGAGAGTGCCATACCCTGCAACCTCTAGGCGAGTGCCAAGAAATACTGGGCCTGTACGGCTGGGCTCCCATCGGTAGCAGTACCGATGGACGGGATTGTCAGCGGAGCTGACCCAGCAGAAGGCAGGAGGGAAGCAAACTGCCTGGATGGGACGAATCCTACCGAAGAGGCTACCGTAGCCGACTAGGTAGTCAAAGTAGATGGGCCCTGCAGAGGGAGAGACACCAGCAGCTCCGGAGCTCAGGTGGCGGTCACCGCAACTGACTCGGTGATGGGCTCCAGACCGAACAAGGTCTACTAGTGTCCCGACACAAAAGGAGAGGATGCCCCATGGGCCTGGAAAAGGCTGACATGAGGGGAGGAGGCAGCTAAGGAAGTCAGGAAAAGGGATGAGGTAGTCGAAGTGGCAATACCCTTTGAGGTGACAGCAAAAAGAGTCTCACTGACGCACTGGGCCATGGCGGAACGTGAGCGAGTGCGGATAGGGCTACGGTAGCTGAAGGAAGGACGAGACCTACGACGAGCTATCGTCGAAAGCGACAAAAGCTCAGGGAAGACTAAGAACAGGAGTCACACAACAGAGAAGCTAAGAGAGGGGGCGCTCGAGCTCGGGTCAAAGGACTCGTGCACAAACATGTTGATCAAAAGAGACAATAGCAGGTATCAAAACCTGAAGATAAGCAATGCGATGTTAATTAAGTGGTATGAATGGCACACATGCACATGGATGCAACTAGCAAGCACTCTCTCACCATCTAAGTGTTTCCTAGGAGGCTGTCTACTTCAGATACTCTCAGGGTGTATGGGTCTTCGACTTAAGGAAGAAAGTAAAGTTTCGTCCCATGCCAAAGTTATGGAACGGTAGTGCATTGGGAGCCTCGACCCTGCCAAAACATGGGTTGTACCCTCTACTAACACTGACACGACCCCGGACAAGGGGGGACAGTCTAGCATCGAATCACACGCCAAAGCTATAGGATAAAAGAACTGGAACTGGCCTTCGCAAACTATAGGTGGACTCAGAGGAGAAAAATGCATGCTCCTATATGCTTCAATCATGCAATATGCTTTTCTATCTTTTACTTGCACTTTATTAACCAGAGGGGAAGAGAGTTCGAATTGGTCTCTAGTTTTGCCTTATTAATTGTTTCTCTAAGTTTGTGTATTTTATTTTAAACCAGGAGGGGAAGGCAAACACGTCTCTGTTCTCCTAGTCATATCAAATGCAAAAAGGGAAGACAACACACAAGTAAGGCAAGCAAGCATGCATGCATGCAAATAACAAGCAAAAGGCATGATCATAGCATGTGCAAGTGTTGTGGTATCATGGTAGTGAAAAGATAAAAAAGATCGAACACATCATAAGGCAAGTATCATGGCATGTGCACGGTGATGTGGTCAGGATATCTTGGTGTAAAGTAAAACATACATCATCCATAAGGCATAACATATCAAGTGCGTACAAGAAAAAGAAACCATGTAAGCGAGAAAGAATCGAAAATGAAAGCCAAAGTCTATCTCTTCTCCAGTGGAGTCGTCAGTTCCTGTGACCATGCCGGCAGAGGGGGACCGTGCTCTCCCACGCGATCGGGACTGCATGGGAGTCAGTAGGGCCATGACAAGTCTGGCGGTTCCGAGGGTCGAAAAAAGATGACTCGAAAACACTAGAAACTGCATGAAAATGAATGGAAATGTAGGCACTTGATGCCAGTTAATGGGGTATACGGATGATGCAAGAGTAATAAACCAAACTAAAAAGCATAATCGAATCAGGAAACGGTAGCCAAAACACAATACGGAACCAAGTGGGACCACTAGCTAGGCTGAGTCAAAGTCACTCCCTGGACGACCCGAGCATGTGTCACGCGCACGTCGCTCGCGCAACCCAGACGCGCGTCCCCAGGGATGCTATCTCCGTTTGCCATCATGGCCGTGCCCACAACACAAAAATACCACATCAGAGGGCCAACAAGAGGCGATCGAAATAGAAAGCGTGGAGGTTCATGTGGACCAAAAACCGAGAATCCAACATGTGCAGAGAACTAAAAACAATGGACAACAAGTGCTTTAAATAAACCAGAGGATAAAAACAATGCAAGGTGAACATTTAGAGTAGATGATGCCCTGGGCTTGGTCGAGTCTGACCCCGTGCATGCCATGACCTATCCGCGCATGTGGGGCGCGCTATCGGGGTGTGCACATGAAACAGGGTCTCAGACCTTCCTCCTTCATCCCCCTCTCCTTGAGTAGGGAGGCGTCGTCAGACGGTGAGGTCCACCCGGGAGCTCGAGGAGACCTTCATAAGGCAATAAGAATACAAAAAGTCCAGTGAGGTGCATGAGGTTATCCTCCCCACCCCACCATCGTCGACGTCATCGCCGACCCCCTTCCAGTGAGCATTCGCTGGAGGATCTAGCCTAGAGGCGACTCAGGGGCTTAGGGGAGCGACAGGAGGAGGAGAGATGCCGTCGAGACGAGTCAAGCCAAATGCTCAGTGGCCGGAGCCTCACAACGGCGTGGGTTGTCCGTTGACGAGGAAGAATGCGGGATGCAACTAAATAGTAGAGAAAACCATGAGAAAATGGTGTAAAAGATCAAATTCATGCTCCTAAGTTACCCACTAGTAAGATGGAAAGAAGATGTTACCTGTTGATGGCCTTGGGTGTCGTCGGCGCTGGTAGACGGTGGGCTCCGGCGAGAAGGATGGTCACAGCGACTGGACGGCTGGGGAGGTTTCAAAGTCTACCGGGGTCGCTCACGAATCGTGTGGGATGCTCAGCGGAGGTGGAGGAGGAGGTTGACTCAGAGTTGGGTGTTGGGTTCCCACTCTTCGACCAGGGCGTCTTCCGAATTCTCTCCAAGTTCTCCTTGCACAAGTGGCTGGGAAAAGTCTCAGTCTCTCTCGTCAATCTTCCTGGTACTCTTGCTGAGGGACCTCCCCATGGTTTTGGTCGATCGCTCTTGGTGTGGTAGGTGGAGTGGGACGGCGATGGCAATGACAGGGCATGGTTGTAGGGAATGGTTCGCCGACGCTATTGCAGGCTTTGCGTGACGGCATGAGCAACGCATGGCTGATGGTGGAGACAGGGCATAGGAAGGCTGAAGGGTGTTAGGCACATCGGGAGACAAGTTGACACTTCGTGCACGGCATCGCTCGTACGAGGTACGAGGTTGTACAGTGAAAGCGACCGGTCAGGCGACGCCCGCAGTGCTGCCTTGGCCCTGACGCACGCTTGGGCCGTGCATCTCATTTGGGCCAGAGCATACGGGGTTGGTTTTGGGTTTTGGGCTTACTTAGGTGAGCGGGGTTATGGGTAATTTGTGGTTTTCTAGGTTGGTTTAGGTTCATAGGCTTGGTTGGGGAAATGGGGGAAAACCAAGTCAACTGTCCAGTTGCGCCCTCCACCGGATTCGTCTGCCAACACTGGCCAGAAACTGGGATGTCTACACCCACAATATATGATTTGTGATATGAAAATATGTGATTAGCTCCTTTTTCAATATCACGGATGCACCATAGATGGCATTCCTTTCTGCTACTGCTCCATTAGGTTTTTTGCTCATGAAAAATATTTTGGGTAGGTTGAAAACATAGATTAGTTTTTTTTTTAGTTTTGATTATATGAAAACATGATTAGTTGTGATAATTTGAACTCTATGATACCAATTCATTGTTCCTTTCAAATTCAAAAAATGTCATTCTTGCATCCTTATTATATTTCTTTCATATTTAGAATGAGTGAAGACAAATTTGAAGATGGAAGGCAAGTCCAACAAGCTTAATCTCTCTAGTAAAAGGAAAAGGGAGACAATGGCTCATGGCATAAAGTTGCGTGCCACTAGTAGTATGAATTTTCCTTAAGTTGAGCTATGAAGTTTTAATTTGTTGTGATATGAATGTGATTTGGATTTCAATGTGATGTGATATGGATTTCAATTTGCTATGATATGAATGTGAATTGGCTAAGTTATGAATGTCATTTTTTGTGTAATATGAATGTGGCTTACCTCAAATATGAATGTGAATTTCATTTTGATATTAATGTGTAACATTTGTGATATGGATTTCAATTTGTTGTGATATGGATTTCAATCATTTGTGATATGAATGTAAATTTCATTTTGATATTAATGTGTAACATTTGTGATATAGATTTTAATTTGTTGTGATATGAATGTGAATGGTCCGAGTTATGAATTCCATCTTTTTGTGATATGAATGTGGATTCCATTTTGAGAACTTTAAGTTGACTTATTTAAAGTAAAAGTTTGATAAAGTCGAAACTACCACTCCCTCCATTAAAGGTTAAGGAACTCAAGAGTTCAAGCAATTCAAGTACTACTAAAGGTATAATTTTTGAAATATGATTCTTTTATCGATACATTTTATTGTTTCAAATGTGTGATGATTATTATTAATATTTGATTTATTACAAGGAAAAAAGACTTCTAAGAGTTTTCTTATATTAAATAGTCATTGTTTACAATCCAAATTTATAAAAACAAATGCTGAATTAGCTCCCAAATTAGTTCCTCATCATTGGGAGTTAATAGATCAACCCCATTTGTCCTTTTTTTTTTTTTTTGACATGAGGAACACTTTGAAGTTGAAGAGGAATCTTTTGAATTTGCTTGTGGGTGCGTATGATGAGTGTAGAAAAGGGTTTGTCATTGTAGACAAACTTTTAAAATGCACCTACATGGAGTTTTGTTTGGTACTTGGACTTCCCATGGAAGGGAAGTCTATATCTTTTGTAGGTCCCAACACATCCATCACTTATGATAAGTACTTGAGAGGATGTGAATTGACAAGCTTAAAATTCTAGAGAAAATTATAGGCCTTGTTAAAAATACAAATGATTATGAAGTAATGGTGAAGTTGTTAATTTTATACCTTTTTGTCACCTTCCTATTTCATGAAAAAAAAATGCACATTTGAAGCCTTTTTTTAGGAAGGTATGCTGATGGTTTGAAGAATTTGGGAAAGTATGCTTGAGATTCAGCATGCTTTTAGACTATATAATGAGAGGCCTAAATGAAAAATCTAAAATCATTAAGGCAAGATTAGTTGAAAGGAAGGATGAATGGAGACATCGAATACCTTGAGGGATGCACAATAGCACTTATTGTAAGTTGAAAATATAAATTGTCTTTGTTTTTAATTAATATCACTACAAGAAAAACATGATTTTGCGAGGACATAAGTCCTATGTCCACGTTAATTCCTCGTTAAGTCCTTGTTATAAATATTAACAAGGACTTAGCGAGGTCTATTTATCCTCGAAAATAGATAACTCGTTAAATTAATATTGCGAGGACATATCCTCGCAATGTGCTTGTTAAATATTAGCGAGGACATTACAAGGGATCCCAGTGAGGGAGTATTGTTTGGGAGGTTTCGTGTTCTTCGAGTAGAGACTAGCAGAAGGACGACGATGCAGTCTCCTCGGGCTCTGTTTGGGGGTACTCTCGATATTTCCCCCCGGTCATTAAAAATGCGTTTAATTCGAAATCTGGGTTTTATGAGGATTTGGAGGATGATTATTATGTTAATTCTGAAAAATTGGTGGTTTCATCGACGAAAGGTGATCTGGTGGGTCCTGCACGTATGTTAGACGACGTGCTTTCTTTACCCATCCCACCTTCCTTTCCTGTCTTTTCTGGCATTTATGCCTCTCCTCCCGATTTTCAAAATGGCGCCTCTCCCACTTATAATACTATATGTTCGCCGACTTTGCCGTCAGACACCCCTGTGACAGCGATTCTGTCAGATACTACAGTGATTTCCACTGATATCCTTCCTGACGATTCCAAACACATCTGTAGTGGCTCTCGTTTTGC
>JAMKQA010063013.1:0-16431 GCA_024699735.1 Posidonia australis
GGATACTAAGGCTTCTCTAGAGGGGGGTGAATAGAGATTCTCTAATTTTTGATTAGTTTTAACGTTAATATGCAAATTTAAGAAGATAAAAATTTAATCACATACACATTCAACCACAAGTACTCAGAGAATTTATAGTGGTTCAACCAACCCCGGCTTAGTCCACTCCTCAAGTTCCTCAATTGAGACTTAACCCTTTTATTCAATAACTAGAATTTTACAAGCAACTAATTTACCTTGCTTGTGGCCTTGAATCACAATTTCCTTCTCCTTCCTGGAGAATAACTCAAAGCACTTGAAGGTGAGAGTGACCCTTGCACAACTTGTGATCTCACTCTTGCTTGTCAAGCTTTTGTTGGAATGGAAGTTGAAGCTCTTTGTACTTGAAGCGAAGTATTGATGGAATTATGACTCACTCACTTGAAGCACTAGAAGTATGATAGCTCAATAAAAATCAGTGGTTTGTGAGCTACTTATGGACCTTAATTTATAGTGTTAGGCTTTCCTCTAAGTGTGACTAACGACTAGTAAATCTTTGGCTTACTGACATAAGATTCGGTATGCCAAAAATAATCGGTCAACCGAAATATGTAACGGTCAGGTTAATTCGGTATTCCGAAATCTTTCGGTGTGCCGAATTTACTTTCAGCTTCCTTGTTCCTTGAATTTCGGTGTACCGCCTGATGTGCCGTTTTCACCTGATTCGGTATTCCGAAAATATTCGGTATGTCGTTTTGCTTGCAGCTTCCTTTACTCTTTGAATTTCGGTGTGCTGTCTGATGTGATGCTTTCGCCTGAATCGGTATTCCAAAAATATTCGGTATGCCGATTTACATGTGACTTACATATCCTTTCTTCCTTTACATATCAATACATTTTTTATATCTCATGAATACAAATATGTGATCTTTACATCTCATAACACTTACTTATATGATTGTTTTACAATGTAGTACTTGCTTTCTTCATATGGCCTTCTATAGCCTTCTGTGTTTAAACACATCAAAATTGTTATCATCAAAATAAATATAAAATTTTTCAACAGTTTCAGCTAACGAAATTAGTTAGCAAAAATCATCGACGAGGGGCCCAAAATCCATATGATTATAATTGATTCTTGGCTTCTTGATTTGACTAATCTTTGACTTCTAGGCTTCCATTTTGATTGCTCAGCAATCCCCATTCTATCATAGGCATACAATCTTTTGGCATGATTTGCCAAAAATGCCCTTTCTTTACAACTTTATCTTTTTTCCCCATAATTTCTTATT
This sequence comes from Posidonia australis, assembly GCA_024699735.1. NCBI lineage: Eukaryota > Viridiplantae > Streptophyta > Magnoliopsida > Alismatales > Posidoniaceae > Posidonia > Posidonia australis. The sequence continues at coordinate 1,272 of JAMKQA010063013.1, forward strand.
TTCACGATTTTATGATTTGTGTTGGGAATTTATCACCCAAGTGCGTAAATTAACAGGCTTAACAATGCCAACATGGACCTGAATGAGGATTAATTTCTCTTATTTGACTTTCTAGGATTTTCTTAATTTCCACATTTTTGTGTGACGCTTTCCGAACATTTCTGATTTTTACTTGGTTTTCCTTATCGCCCAAGGGCATACAGTAAAGCTGCATTTTCAATGCCTACATTATCCCTTAAATTATTTTCCTTACAATTTTTCTTTTATTCATTGTTTCTTGGAGATTTGTCATGTTTTTGCATTCTTCCTAGGCATGTGCATCAGGAGTAGACAAGCATACACACACTAGATCAAGAGCAAGAAGTTAACCTTGGAAGATCGATTTCTTCAGGCGTATGGGGGTGCCTAACACCTTCTCCATGCGTAACAAGAATCCTTACCCTTTCTCTGGCCTGCAGTAATTTGCACACTACATCTATTACGCACAGAGCACACATGTGTTTCTTTGCATTGATTTCTATAGGTTTCCTTTGTGTTTGGTTTTCCTTGTCTTTCCATTAAAAGATAAGGTGGCAACTCCTTTTTCTTATCCTTCTTTGGTATTTCTGAGTCGAGTCTCCTTCCTTGGATTCACCATTTTCGCTGTGACCATATCGGGATTCTTCATGTGTTTCCATGCACCGAGGAGTCATGTAGGGTTCCATCGGCATGGTCACAGAGTCTCATGTTATGGAAATAAGGCGTGACCTCCATTTGGAACCTTATGAGGGTGCTCTGAGGATTCGTGGCTCCATTGAATTTAGGCATTTTTGGATACTTGAACCCTAGAGGTAGTCGGACAAGAGGGAACTTTCTCATATCGACGAAAGATGGAGCTTGAGTGTGTACTCCCAACACATTAAACATCTTCCTCATTTCTACTAAGTTATTGAGCCCGCCATGAGCTTGAGAGGTTGAAGCTTGATTGACATGTGGCTGAAAAGGAACTTGATGATGAAAATTCCAATCTGACTGATTTGAGAAAACTTGATTGACTCTTTCTCTATACTCGTCGTGTCATTGTTATTGTGGTTGTTCAAAGAACATGGGATTGGCCCTTGTTCATACTCCTCCATTTGGATCATTTCTCTACCTCTGGTGTTCGGTATCTAGCGGTGCATTTCCAAGTAGTCCCTAGTATACACCTTTAGAGGTGTGGTTTGCAATGGGCCTTTGTAGTCCTTCACCATGGAGGTGTTGACCTTGATGGAGATTTCTATGTTGTTAATTTGACATCCTCAATGGGCTAGGGTGGTTTGTGTCATTGTAAAGAAAGTGACACATAGCTTGATATTGGATTGAGTCGAGATCCATTTCTTTTCTAGTGGTTGGATGGAATATCCTCATGGCAGACTCCTCCTCAGTGACTATTGTTATGCTTAGGGTGTCCCACTTCAAACTCAAACACGTAGCATTACTCCTATTCTAGCTTAAGTTACTGACAAGCATAAGGCACTAAAAAACAAGCATCTAATGTAAGACGCAATAAAGACAGTGTTTAACAATCTTGTCATGAATTTTTCATTAATAAGTTGGCTTACACACACATCCTCAAATATTTTTCTTTTACACAGTTACCAAAGGCTCTCAACACATCATCCTTGTTTTCCAACGAATCAAACCATTTGAACTTGTCTTAACATCAGACTAAACTGAACTGGTCAATAATTTGACATGTAGGATGCTAAGCAGAGCACGTTCAATGTAAGAAGCTAACAAAAGTAGCATTCAACGTAAGACATTAATCTTACAAGTGTTCAACATAAGACGTTGAGAGAACAACGTTCAACAGTCCAAGCCTTGATTCCTCTTTTTTTTTCTTTTTCTTTTTTGATCTTTTTTACACTCTCTTTTTTGTCTCTTTATTTATTTATTTTTTTGCTCTCTTTTCTCTTCTTTTTTCTCCTTTTATTTTGATTTTTTAATAAAGGAAAAGGATTACAAACATTACACTTGATGAGGAAATTTACAAAGGATTTTGGAACTTATTACAAGTTTCTAAAAAAAAAAAAAAAATTAGACTGTAAATGTCTTGTTTATAATGATTGTTCAATCATTTATCCTATTGACATTCAATATTCACCACAAATAAAAGCCAGAAATATATAGAAATTCAAACAAATTGTTAAACGCTATATCTGAGGTGTATAACGTAAGACGCTACAGATTGGGCTTTCAACACCCCTGTTCAAAGAACTGCATAGAAACGCTTTCAAACAAGCATTTAAAGATTTGATTTATGTTTTTACTTTATTATTAGTGTTTTAAATTTGTGTGGCGCTCAAGGTGCCTAAGGATTAGGTATTGCTTTCTTTGGGGTAATCTATGGCTCCTCACTAGTAGGATAAAAATTCCTCTTCTTGGATACTATCCCTTACCTCAACTCCTGAGGATCGTTTGGGGAGCCTAAACACACTTAGATCCCTATCCCATAAAGGTAGAGCCCAGCTTAATTGGATCTCTCGCATATTCAAACAGACAAATATAACAAACCACAAAAAGAGGGGGGAAGAATACAAGTCTTCACTTGGGGTTCTAATTAGTTTTCACAGAGAGCCAAGGGAAAGAGAAAAGTGGCTCTTGTGCAAGCTAACGACAACAAAAATGCCTTCCTCATGCTCTTTACAACAGAGGTGCTTGAGACTTGAGGGGTAATTACCGTAGCCCAAGAAAAGATACAATCAAATTAGTTCCTCATAAGGGCCATGCAAGTCACAGAGCAAACATTGATTTTTTTTATTTGGATTTTTTAAAAAGCACCCAAAAAAAATCAAGGTTCCAATCCCTACGATAAAGTCGATCACCTCACACCTTAATCTTTGGGCCAGTTGTAAAATGAAAATAAAAAGAAACTTTGAAAAATAGAGAGATTTCTACTTAGATATGTTGGACGCTGAACGAGGGTGTCTAACGTGAAACGCCTATATTTTGGCATTTAACATAGAACACTTGAAATCTAGCGTTCAACGTACTAACAATGTTTTTTTCAGAAAAGCTATATTTTTTAGTCAACCACCCCTACTCTTGAGAAACGAAATCAAAGGAGAGGCGATTGCATGCATTTAAGTGTAAAAGAAAAACAAAAAAAAATTAAGAGATCATGGTGCCTCAAAACACTATGAGGAATTTCAACACGACTCTTAAAAATCCACAAAAGAAAATAAAAGATGCAAGGCGAAGAAAAGAAGAAAGAAGAAGGGAACACACGCCTTAGCACAGAGACACTTTTGGCCATCCCACTGTGATCGCCAAACTATGGATGCAGGATTTTAGAGGAGGAGCGCACGTTCTATATACCTTGATGCATTTTGCCACCTTGCTTGTGTCCCTTGCTTTTTTTTATCTAACTCCTTCCCTCCATGTAGGTTGAAGACAATGTGATCGCCATTCTCGGTTCGCTTTCGTTGGCCCTTGTGACACCTTAGGGAGATATTGTTATGGTTATGGGTTCAACTACCTTAGGATGACACCAACATCGCCTAAGGGTGCCCATACCGATAAGCTTCTCCTTCTTTTTCTTTTCCTTGCAAAATAATATCAAAAATACGGATTAATATAGTGCAATAAACAATTCAACAAAATAAATTACAAGTATAAAATAAGAGGAGAAAACTTACCCAAGGGGTTTTATTCCCCTAGTTGCAACTAAATGTATATGCCTAGTTACAGCAAAGTATGCGTGAAATGGAACATGCAAAATGAAAACCCCCTTTTTGTTTATGATGCGTATGTAGGACGCAAAATGCCAACGTGACATGATCAGAACCAATAGAAAAACTTATGCCCTCCCTCAGAACTTCTCTACTCCCTTTCTCTCAAAATTATTTCCCCTTTCTTTTGGATAATTTCTAGTCCTCTAACTCAGTGTCTATGTCCCATCAAAGGCTGAAGGTGCTTCTCTATCTATAGAGAGACAAGACGACCTAAAATGGCAAAAGGGATCAAAATTGGCAAGAATGCATAGCTGCCATCAAACCTTTCCTTTTCAGAAGTGTTATACACCCAACAATGGGCGTACAACATTAAACGCCCAATACTGGGCGTTCAACATATTTCAGGGGTTACAGCTATTTGGTTAGGGAATATTCCCCAAATTAATGGACCGGTTAGCATTGATTGACATCACGCTAGATTAGAGAAATCTTCTAAATAAGGAAACATTTTGAATTCAAATTTCTCCGAAGGAGGAAAGTGACTAATGTGGAACAACTGAGTTGTCAAATGTAAGACACTGAATTCTGGGAATTCAACATTAGACGCATAGATTCTAGTGTCTAATACCATCAGTTTAAAATCTTGCCAAATTTGGCTACCAAATCAAATGTGGTCAAACGAGTGAATTAATGAGATAATGAAGACCTCTAAACATGGCAAGAAAACTCATTTGGAAATATTAATGATATTTATTTTAAGTCTAACAAAGGAATCTTGATAGAAATGGTAGCACTGGAGATGTTAAACACCTCACTTGAAATCAAGCGTATAATGTTAAACGCTTAAATTATAGTGTCTAACGTTAGACGCCAAATTATTAGCATACAACATTAAATGCTGGAATTTGAGACGTTCAATGGCTTGAATTTGCAAACGGGCCTATCGAGAGTATTTGGGCTAAGCAAAAGGCTTCTAAGGATGAATGAAACATGCTATGATGCAATGGGACTTAATAAAAGGTAAAGGAGTGCCAAAACAGGATATCCACAATGGTGTTGGTGTTATCTAAACTATAATTTATGTTTTCTAGTTGTAATGTTTGAACTGAAGCTTGTTGTGAATCAATGTATGAACTAATGTGATTTTCCTGCTCTATTTGAATTTGATATCAATGTGATACCTAAATATGTGATGTGTGATGTGAATCAATGTGTGAATGTGATATATGAAAGTGATACCTACACTATATCTACCGACAAGGATGAAATGTAAGTGACTCGAAATATGATACATATGCTATATATCTATTGCAAAGCTTTTGATTTCTATTTAACTATAGGTGTGACCATGCCAGCATTTAGGACTTTCATGCAAGTGAACACACAAAAATCGATAAAGTCATGGCGAAGATGGTGAATCCAAAGAAGGACACTCGACTTGAAAACTTCAAAGAAAAAGAAGAAGAAAAAATAAAGGATAAGGAAAAGAAAATGGAGTCGTCACCTAGTCTATTTAACAGAAAGACAAGGAGAACCGAATGCATAAAAATGTGAGAAAATGATATGAATGAATGTGGATGAATGTGTGTACATGCTCTGTGTCTATTGGATATAACGCATTGGTCATTACAGGCTAGAGAAATGATAAGAACTCCTATTACACATGAGGAAGGTGTTAGGCACTCCTATACACCCTAGAAATCGATTTTTCATAGATTAATCACTCGCTTGTATATCACCAATGTTAATGCTCATGTATGCTTGCCAAATCTAAGATGGACGAATGCTACATGTAATGCTAATGCGAATGAGATGAATGGGGTGAAAAACGATACGATCTAGTGCTTAGTCGTGCTATGCGAATTCTTGGCTAGTGGTAAAAAAAATGACATAATAAACATCATCGCTCTAAATTAATGGATGCATACCGAAAAAATGCGGAAAGAAAACCACACAATGTGAGGAAAGACAAGCGAATGAAAATGAACACAAAAGAAAATATGTAAAATCAGAGGAGAAAACAGATAAGACGGTGCAATGGAGCTCAGCCGTCAATCTATCCTGAACCAAGCAAAACACGGCATCAACCCACACTTCGAACCCCCGTCAACTAGACACACCATCGGGATTTGCTTGGAATTTTGCAAAATAGAACAACGAGTTGCCCTTTGCACCAGATCAAAATGCAGTGATTCAAAATACTGATGCAGTGCATGGGAAGCAAACACATATGCATGTGAGCATGTCTAGAGTTTAAATGCAGACTGTGAATGATCGGACACCTCTCCCTGTCTACCACCACTGTTGTTGGGTTCCAATAGAGTTCTATGGCTAGGGAAGCTAGTCGTGACCTTCTGGAGCAATGGCGACATCCTTGAAGGGTGATGGGAGAACAGATAGAGAGGTGGATGCCATGCAAATGATGACATATGCAATGTTGGTCTTCCATCTCCCTCACCATGTCTCACCAAAAGCCACAAGCTCGATCGACCATACAAGCAGCAAAGAGCATCGAGTAGTTGTCCAAGAAGGCTAGGGGAAGAGAGATGAAGGAGATGATGAGTTGGGATGGGAAGCAAAGGAGTTCACAGGCTACCACCCATACTTAACCCATTTGAGCCCATCATTGGCGATCATGATGGCCAATGCATGAGATACATGAATGGCTATGCAAATGGTGGAAATCCACACAACAAATATGTTAGGAAACGCAATGTAAAAGAGGAAGGCAAGCAAGGATGAATCACACGAAGAGAGACTTACCTATGGGTGTTTGTCCACCCTGGCAGCTAACAACAATGGCTTCTCCACCGTGTAGCTTGACTCACGACGTCGGAGGAAGCGGAGGGTTGCTGCGAGGTTGTGTGATGGCTAACGAGTATGGGGACGTGTTTTCACGTACAATGTAAGGCCTGGAATGGTAAGCTTTGATGGGTGCTTGACTGTGGTTGTGTCACGCCCTAAATTTTCCACGATAATTTAAAACAATATAAACTATAGGAAAATTAAAGCCAAACAGAAGATATTAAACTACTAGGAACCAGTGTGTGCAGCTAATAGACTCTGATCTATATGCACTACGCTAAACTAACCGCATGTTTGCACCTGCAAACCAAAACCACAAGGAAAATGCATGAGTGACAAGACTCACCCAGTACGCATCTTGAGAAAACCGTGCAAATAAAATTATATTTAATTTCTCCATCAAATTCATTTCGCAAACCATTTCCTCAAAACATCACAAACCAAGCCCTCACTAACCAAAACCACAGCCAGGGCTCTACTAGCCCAAAACCACAAGCAAAGGCCTTCAATGGCCAAAAACACACACAGTGAGTCGGAAAGCCTGGCGCCAGGCAACCAAACTTTGGCTACAAGCAGTACATCGAAGAGCCACCAACGACGTCTACACTGCCACGACGTGCCACCTTGTGTAAGAGCCACATTGTTTCGTAATTCTCCCACATGGAGAGTACTCACAAAGCCAACCCCTCCTTGAGAAGGTTGTCCTATCTCTCAGGACGCTATCAACTACGGGCCACGTGTCCCACTCGCACTAGCCACCATAGGGTATGCCTCCTCACGGTGTCCTCCACACATGATGCTCAGGAGGGAGTGTCATAACTCCACACCCAATGACACCTGAGTCTCAATGCTCACAGTGACAATAGGAGTATCATACCTCCCAGTCATGCCATAAGACACCTCAACCCATGGACCAAAACCCTAGCCTCGAGACGACAGTTAAGGAGTCTTATACCTCCAGAACCCGACGTCCCTCAGCCTTAGGTATCTCGACCCCTGACCTTGACCAAGGTGATGCGCTCGACCACCTGAGAATGTCGTCACATTCCCTAGTCCTGACGCACGGGCCCACACTGTCTTGGCCCACACATAGAAAATCCAGAAAACCATTTTCAAAAATAGGCCAACTATCTCTTTGAAATTCACTTTCCAAAACCAATTTATATCTTTGGAAATTCTTTCAAAATCTTGGCAAAATGGCACATTAGGTGTCCCAGGAGGCCACCACTAACAGAGAGTTAGGGAACGAGAAGGAATGGAGGGGAAAAGGAAAGGAAGGGAATGAGGCTTGGCTGGGGCTCTAGTGCTCCACACCACTCGATCATCGCCGAAAAATAGGGGAGGAGAAGTTGGTGAGGAGGAGAAGAGAGGGAGGTGTGTCGGAGAAGACTCGCCCCATCCATGCATAAATATGCGAGGGAGGAAGTCATTGTGCACCTACCCACCAACCCCCAACATGCATGCAACAACAAGTCTCTGGCCACCCTCCAGCCTCGCTGCACACAGCCCAACTACCAGCCACAACAAGCGACCCACGAACGCGGGCCCCACACGGACCCAACTACCAGCCACAATGTACAGTGCCAACCACACCCAGGGACATGCCATAGAAGCCAACCCACGAGGCCTAAGCCCAAAAGCACAAATCCACACAACAGGCCTCAAAACAATAGCATCCATCCAGGATTAAATTCATTAAAATGTAAATAATTACAAAATGAATTTACAAGTGTTAAGATATGGGTACGGGGCGAAAAGAAGATTTGGACGACCCCCTTAAAAGAAGATTTCACCTCCGAAATCACTAGGCGAAAAGATACGGGTACTGGGCTAGGATGGTTTCCTCACGTTCCTACGTGGCTACCTTGGCTCCATGATGCCACCACTGCACCAAAACCAATGGAATCACCTTGTTCCACAACACCTGCTCCTTATGGTCAACAATTTGGACGACATCCTCCACAAAGGACAGATCTTCCTAGAGCCCTTCTGGCTGAATTGGAATCACATAAGATGCATCAGCCAGGCACTTCCTTAGCATAGAGACATGGAACATGTCGTGCACAGACGACATCTCTAATGGTAGATCCAACCGATAAGCAACCTCACCGATCCTCTGGGTAATTTGGTACAGGCCAATATAGCAAGGACTCAGCTTACCACGCTTCCTAAACCTCATGACACCCTTAGTCGGCGACACCTTCAGAAACACATAGTCTCCCACTAGAAATTCCAGCGGTCTCCGCCTCCTATCGGTATATCTCTCCTACCAACTCTATGCAGCCAACAATCTGCTATGGATCAAATCAACCTTGTCCACATACAGCTGCACAAGCTCCGAACCAATCAACTGACGCTCGCCCACCTCGCTCCAACAAAATGGCGATCTAATGGCCTACCATAAAAAGCTTCGTATAGTGCCATCCCGATGCTCGAGTGGTAACTATTGTTGTAGGCAAACTCAATCGATGACAAATGGTCTTCCCGACTCCCTTGAAAGTCTAAGGCACATGCTCTAAGCATATCCTCTAGCGTCTGGATAGTCCTCTCTATCTGACCATCCAACTAAGGATGACATGCTGTGCTATAGTTGACACAGTGCCAAAAGCCTCTTGTAGTGTTCTCCAAAACGTTGAGGTGAACCTCATGTCTTTGTCCAACTTGTGACCATGCCGGTGAAACCCTACACGACTCTCCCCTACCAGGTGCGTGGAAGCACTCAAGGAGACCCGATATGGTCACAGCGAAGATGGTGAATCCGGACAAGAAGACTAGACTCGAAGACACCATGGAAAGATGAGAAAGGATAAGGAAAGGAGTCGCCACCTAGTCTTTTAATGGAGAGACAAGGAAAACCAAACACACAAGAAAATCAAGAAGCAAACAAGATGCAAAAAACATGTGTGCTCTATGCCTAATGGATATAATGCACAAATGAATGCTGGCCATAAAAAGGGTAAAGATTCTGGTTACGCATGGGGGAGGGGTTAGGCACCCCCATGCACCCGAGAAAACTCGGTCTTTCTAGATTTCCTACTTGTCAATGGTCTATTAAATGTGTGCTTGCTTATTCTGAATGCTCATGATAATGATGACTAGAAAACATGCCAAATCATAGAGGAAAAATGAAATAAAGGGAAAAATTAATCGGAGGGACAAATGTAGGCATTGAGAATGACGCTTTACTGTATGCCCAAGAGCGATGAGGAAAATTGTGAAAATCGAGAAATTCTCGGAAAGCGTCTCGCAAATCAGCGGAAATTTGGATAAATTCGAGAAAATCAAAATGGGAAAAATAATCCTCATTCGGGACAATGTCGGCTTTGATAAGCCTTTTAATGTACTCCCTTGGGCGATGGAAAGCCAAATCAAATCTAATGATGCGAAAATCGGAAAGAATCCAGGAGACGACAAGAAAACCAAGCTCAAAAAGAGTTGGAAAAGCGTGCGCAAAGTAAAGAAGAAAAGGCAAGAAAATTGCATGAAAAAGTGCGACAAAATGCATGTGTGAGTGTAAAATAAGAATTCCAGGGGCCTTTGCACAAAAACCAAAATTCTGAAGCCTAAATCATCAAAAATACATAGGAAAACACATTCTATGCAATTAAGAAGAAACCTGAGGTCAAATGTGAAAATATGTGCATTTTTGGCCTAATTGATGTTTCCTAGGGGTTAGAATGCAATTCTGCCACTAAAACATACATTTAATGCAATTTAGTGGAAATTCAGGGTAAAATATGCAAGAAAATGGATTCAAGAAAGTCTCAGAAAGTTTCAAGGGCAAAATAGTAAAATTAACCTAGAAAAAAAGCGTTCTGTGTGAAATCTGTAAAGTACAAGGGTTAAAATGCAATTTTACCAAAGAAACAATGCATTCAGAGGAATTCTAGAAAAATATGCTTGCAGAATGATTTTAGAAAAAAATCAGGGGTTAAAATGCAATTTAACTAGAAAATATGCTTTCAGAAGAATTCAGGGGCTAAAATGAAAATTAACCAAAGAAAATATGCATTTTGTGTTATTTTGATGAAGTTCAGGGGTTTAAATACAATTTTGACATAGAAATGTGCATTCAGAAGAGTTTTAGTAAAGTGTAGGGTCCTTTATGCAAAAATATTGGATTGAAATGGATAAAAAGAAACTCTAAGGGTTTTTATTAAACTTTTAAACCTAGAGAACATTATTTTGAACACCCAGGGGCATAATGCAATATTTTCAGTTAAAACTGTATTCAAACGATTTATGAAAAATGATTAAGGACCTAAATGTAAGAAAAGGACCTATTTGTAATAAAGAAAAGGACCTAAGTGCAACAGATGAAAAGTTTCAGAGGTTTATTAAAATAAAAATGTTTTTATTTTTTTAAAAGGAAAAAAGGAGTGGCGGCTGCTGGCAATGAAGCTCCATTGTCGACCGTCGACGACTGCCGGAGAGGTCACTGAAGGCTACCCTGTGGTCTGATCGAAGATCAGACCTCAGGGGAAGCAAGAAGAGAGAGAGAGGGGAGGTGATCTAATGGATCGGATCGGGCATCCAACGGTGGGAGTGGGCCTCCCACCTACCGCGCCGTCGGGGCACTCCAAAGACGACGATGAAGAAGAATGGAGCTCCTGGTGCTGTAGCGCAGCGATCCAGAGGTCCAGGGAGCTTCGGGATGTCGAGTGGGGTTGTCCTTTCCATCGAGAGCCAAATTGGAGGATGATCGAGCAAGGTGAGGGTCTGCCTGTTGTCGCCGTCGCCTCCTCCAATGAGCGCGGTTGATGGTGGGATCCAGAGCTCGTGGATCGTCTTTGAGGGCTATAGAGTGCTTAGGGCGCGCCGTGGAAGTTTTCTGAAGGCTCGGAGCGGCACGGAGTGGCTGGAGGCATGGCGTCTTCTCCAGCTGCAGTCGTCTTCTCCGACGACGGCAGGACGCTGCAACTCTTGCAAGGTTATGGTGGAGGCTTCGGGAGGCATCGGAGTGGCGTACGGAGGAGTGGAGGAGCAAGAGGAAGACCAGGGGAGGAAGGGACGACTATCGAAGGCAAGGACTGTGCCTTGGACCAGCCCCCCACTTAGGCCACCGGAAAATAGCTCCAGCGAGGCCTAGGGGCTGATTCTTACCAAAGGAATCCTCTGGATTGATCGGAATCGACTCGGGAAGACTCAAGGAATCCTAGGAATCTAGAATTGAATGCAATGGAAACGAAAGGAGGGCGTACCTGCTTTTGCAGTAGCACGGACGACCGGAGTTGGCTGAGGAATGCTCTGGGGCTGGCTGTCGCGCTCAGGATCGCCACGAGAAGGCGACTTAGAGCTTTGGGATCTCTCCTCTCTCCTCTTCCTCCTCGAATTCTCCTTCCGTTCTCTCTTTTTCTTCTTCCCCCGTTCTCTACCTCTGTTGCCCTTTTTATAGGTAGAACTCCGGCGGTGGCTGTTGTAGCAAACCTCTAGCCTCTCTAACAGAACCTAACCAACTAACTAACTCTCCAACGGACTAACAACTCCTAACAGACTAACAAACTCCAACTTTTGTCTTCCTTGCACCCTCCAAGCTGTCTCCCGTGCACCGAAAACGTCCAACGACTGCTCCTGCTCGTGATGAAGCATCCGACGGCTCTGGTTCATGGAGGGCTCAAGCTTGAGGAGTGTGGCTACTGGTCAGTGAGCTGGATGGGTGGTCTGTTGTGATGAAACCAGTGAGGAGAGATGGGAGAATGAATGGGTGTTGGATTGGAAGAAGAAGAAGGGAATGGGTTGAATTGTTGTGGGCCTTCATGGGCTTGATGGGCCTAAGTGGGCCTAAATGGGCTTTAGTGGGTTTTGGTAGACTTTAATGGGCCTAAGTGGGCTTTCATGGGCTTTATGGGCCTAAGTTGGCTTTGGTACTAAACTAGGGTTTGAGTTCATTTGATTAAAAGCCCAGCCACCATACTTCATCCTGCAAGCCTGCAAAATTGCAAAATTGGGGTGTTTACAGATGCCCCTCCCTGAACAAGGTCGGAGGACGAGTGGGACAAAGACAGATGCTTAGGGTTAACAAAGACACCCCGCCCGAAGCCGTAAGTAAGAGTCAGTTAATGGCCACCAGCTACCAATCGATGAAAACACCAGAGGTCTTGTCGCCACAGCCGAAGCCAACCATCAGAGAAGACAATACAAATGCCGACAAGTTGATGGCCAATCAGCTTATAAAAGACATGACTGGCTATTACACCTGTCGAATAAAACGTCAAACAGGACTAACGGTGCTTGCCGATCGAGAAGTGATTGGTCAAGGAAGTCATCCGGGTAGTTCGGGCTACCAGCCCACAGGAGGGTTGGAACAAGGAGAATGGGGAATCCATCGAGCATCATAGGAATTGCCCGGGTAGATCGAGATACCAGTCCGAAGGATGGAGGAAGAAAGTTTGCTTTGGTTCCATCCCTTCGGAGTGGAATCCAAAGCAAAAGGAAGTGGCACCAGGATTCATCCAGATAGAATGAACATTGGATGGGAAAATCAAAGGCAAAAGGAAGTGGCACCAGGATTCGTCCGAATGGATAGAACCATGGACGGGAAAATTCAAAGGCGAAAGGAGTGGCACCAGGATTCGTCCAAATAGAACGAACCATGGATGGGAAAATCAAAGGCGAAAAGGGGTGGCACTAGGATTCGTCCGAATAGAGCGAACCTTGGATGGGAAAAAATCAAAGGCGAAAGGAAGTGGCACCAGGCTTCGTCCAAATGGACAGAACCTTGGATGGAAAAAAGGCACCAGGATTCGTTCCAATAGAGCGAACCTTGGATGGGAAAAAAAGGCACCAGGATTCGTTCCAATAGAACGAACCTTGGATGGAGAAAAAGGGCACCAGGATTCGTTCCAATAGAGCAAACTATGGATGGGAAAAAGGCACCAAGATTCGTTCAAATAAAACAAACCTTGGATGGAAAAGGAGCACCAGGATTTGTTCCAATAGAGCGAACCTTGAATGGGAAAAAGGCACCAAGATTCGTTCGAATAGAGCAAACCTTGGATGGGAAAAGGCAACAGGATTCGTTCCAATAGACCGAACCTTGGATGGGAAAGAAGCACCAGGATTTGTTCCAATAGAGCGAACCTTGGATGGGAAAGGAGCACCAGGATTTGTTCCAATAGAGCGAACCTTGGATGGGAAAAAAGGCACCAGGATTCGTTCCAATGGAGCGAACCTTGGATGGGAAAAAGGCACCAAGAATCTATGACCATGCCCTCGCTCGAGGTGGTGAGGAGGCCATAGCCATGCCGAGATGGCGAGGGCGCGAGATGGGATGAGAGGGAGAGAAATGGAGTCACTACCTAATCTTTTAAGGGAAAGACGAGGAAAACCACAAACAATTCACTAAAAGTGAATGAAAGAGATGCAAACGTGAAGGCCAGATGTCTACTAACCAGAGGATGGGTAAGGATTCCTATTACGCATGGGGAAGGTGTTAGGCACCCCCGTACGCCCGAGAAACTTGGTCTTTCTAGTCTAATTTTCTTGCTAGAGGCTGAATGATTGTTTGCTATGCCTAGATTGTGTTCTAATCATGCTGATGTGAGTGCCAAGACAATACTTGATGGATGTGAAGGACGATGTGCAAAAATTACGGTGAAATCCACATGAATTGACAAAATCGCGAAAATCAAAAAGGGGGAAAAATAACTCGTGATGGGGTTAAATGTCGGCCCTCAGGCCTGTTACTGTACGCCCTCGGGTGATGAGGAAAATCGTGAAAATCGAGAAATTCTCGGAAAACGTCTCGTAAATCAGCGAAAATTAGGATAAATCCCAGAAAATCAAAAGAGAAAAATAATCCTCATTCCGGGACCATGTCGGATTTGACAAGCCTTTTACTGTAGCCCTCGAGCGATGAAAAACCAAAACAAGTCAAAACCACGGAAAACTGGGGAAAATCTAGAGAACGGGGAGTAAACCAAGCCGGAATCAAGCTAGGAAAACATTCGCAAAGCTGAGAAGGAAAGACGAGAAAATCTGTGCAAAAAGATGTGAAAAGCCATGCAAAATGCAAGTGTGAATGCAAATGTGAGAAGTCTAGGGGGTTTTGTGCAAAAAATCCCAAATTCCGAGGAAAACTGAAGTTCTAAAGCCCAAGTCGTCAAAAATACATATGAAAACACATTCTATGCAAGTATGAAGAATTCTAGGGTCAAATATGCATCCCTAATCAAAATGAAGTTCTTTAGGGGTCAAAATGCAATTCTACCGCTAAAACATGCATTTAAATCAATTCTGCATAAAATCAGGGTAAAAATGCAAGAAAAATGATTCAGAAAAGATCTAGGAAGTTTCAAGGGCAAAATGGTCATTTTACCCCTGAAAAACAAGCAATCAGAGTAAAATCAATGAAGTACAGGGGCTAAACTACAAATTACCCAGCAGAATAAGGCATCCAGAAGAATTTCAGTAAAGACAAAGGGTTAAAGTGCAATTTACCCTGAGAAAACATGCTTCAGAAAAGTTTTAAAAACAAGTTCAGGGGTTTAAATGCAAATTAACCAGCAAAAACATGCATTCTGGAACATTTAAAAGAATACAAGGGCTTCAATGCAATTTCTACAGAAAAAATGAACTTCAGTAAGCATTTGAGAAAGCTCAGGGGCTTCTATGCAATTTCTAGGACTTAAATGTGATAAAAACCCAATTTTAATGATTATCAG
>JAMKQA010063014.1:0-11414 GCA_024699735.1 Posidonia australis
CAGAAAAAGAAAATGGTTGTTCGTCTTGTATTATAAATTTAGTTATTCCTTCCTTAACTTCTTCTGTATTATATTTCCAATTAATTATACCACTAGATCCTACTTGTATTTTTGATTGTTTTAAATCTGTATTTTCATCTTTATTATGTTTTGATATACATTTTTGTAAATGTCTAGATATGTGACCTACACCCCCTCCCCTAGGACATGTGTATGTGGCATTACAATAATTACAGCAACACCTAGTTTGATCTATAGGATTTAATGTAACATGCTCCTAAACCAAGAACTTTGTTTTCTAGGTTTTTTTGTGGCTGTGGATTGTGAAGTATTTGTTGGGGTATTTTGAGGATTATCTGACTCCATACTAGGGATATAATCATGGGTACCAATATTACCAATATTTTCCATTTTACTATTAAAAATTTGAATAAAACCCTTAACCTACAAAAACCAAAACCCAAAAATGGAGGGATTAGAAGTAAAGAATTTGGAGGGATTAGAAGTAAAGAAAATTTGATGTTGCTGGCTCAGCTACTGTTGCGTGGAGACTGGAGTCTAGAGAGCAGAAGACCGGGCAGAATCCAAAGCCAAAGCAAAATCTTCATTTGAAAATCTTCTTTTAAGAATTAGCAAAATTTTGTAGAGAAGAGTTGAGAGAGTTGTGAAAAAAATGAAAGGTATGAGGCCCTATTTATAGGTTAAAATTAGAGATTTTTTTTAAAAAAAAAAAATTTATTGTTGCAACGGCCAAAAATTTTTAAAAGTAGCTCTTGACTACAGTAATTTTTTAAAAGGCAACAGTCCATTGGACCGTTGCTTGTTTTTTTTTATATATATATTTTTTCGGGCCGGGTTGGCCCGGCCTGTTTGTTTTTTGTTTTTTTTTTTAGTTACTGTTTCGGGCCAAGTTGGCCCAGTCCCTTACTGTTTTTTGTTTGTTTTTTTTTTTACGTTTTTTTTGACGGGCCCGACCCGTTACTGTTTTTTTTTTGTTTTTGTTTTTTACGTTTTTTTTACGGGCCTGACCCATTACTGTTTTTTTTTTCTTCCGTTACTGTTCGCGGGCCGGCCCGGTCCGGTCCGGTGTTTTCCGTGGGCCAAATTGGGCCTACTATGTGGGCCTTGGCCTGCCCGTCCGGCCCGGCCCACGTCAGATTTTTCCGAGCCCAAGCTGGACCGATCGGGCCTGGACCGACCCGATTCGATTTCCATGTCTACGTGAGATAGAGAAAAAAAAGGTCAGTCATGGCAAAAGTTAACTTTCTTTTCCTACAAAAAAACATCATAAAACTAATAAGAAGTCCAGCTACAACTAACAACACAAAAGGAGGCAAAGTTTGTGACTAGCTAATGAACTACATGAAGTATATTGGCAAAATCACTGCCAAAGTAGTTGAAAATAATTTCTAACACCAAAATGACAAATTCAACCAAAATTACCACCTTAAACCAAAAAACACCATCGTCCTATAAGCAAGGATTTCATTTATACTTCTATACTAATATACTAAGTGAAAATACAATAAATGAGATAAGAGTAAACCCTCTCTTTCTACCATTACATTTTTTTTGGATTTATTTTATTTTATTTTCCATAATCTCATTAGACAGGACCAACTTCTATGTAATCATGTTTCCTTTCCTTAATTTATCATATTTTTTTCGTAGAATACTTTATTTAATTAACAATGCGTTTAAATTTGGAAAACCATTAATCTTTTTACCATTAGGTGGGACCTACGAAGAATATTTTACAATTTTTTTTACTTTTTATTGATAATTTCGAAATTTCTTTATTTTTGTAAATTCTATAATGCAGTCAATAACCACCTCTTTTAGTTACTTTACTCTTACATGGTTTTCTAATTATTTTTAAAACTTCAAAATTCCCTCATTATCTCCAACTTTATTGATTTCTTTCATTTATTTTTAAGTTTTATTTAAATATTACAATTTTTATTGTGAATTCATAAGTTTTATTTAAACCAATGTCCATTTTGATTTCTTAATCATGTGCTTTTATAACTTTTAAATTTTTTATTCTATTCTTAATTCTATTATATAGGACCCACATATTCCAATAACAACCATTTCAATATTATATGTGGGGCCCATCAATTCAAGCAATAACCATATTTATCTCATCATGTGGAGTCTACTTATTCCATTTAGTTTTTACATCTACTTAATAGGTGAGAAGTTAATTATCAATAATGTGTAATTTTAAATTTCTTATTTATTCTATCAACAATTTTTTTAATCCCATTATATATAAGATTGACCTGTTTCTCTTTCTTACATTCTTTCCTATTTTTTCTCAATCAATCAATCAATCAATCAATCTATACTAATATACTAAGTCATCACATTTATTTCATTAATTGATTATGGGATCCAATTATTATATTTATAGAGAGTTATTTTATGTGTACTTGATAAATATTATCCCTAGAAAATTATTTATATACATATATTTACTAATTGAAAATAATGTAAATGATGATGATTTTGTTATAATTGTTATTCTTAAGGCACAACTTATTAGTAGATGTTCATTGTTGTTGTTAGTTATTCCTTTTTTAATTTGATATGTTTCCACTATTTTTCTTTCTATATTGTATCCTATGTGTTTCTCTTTCTAATTGTATTTTTCCTTTTTCCTTTTTCCATTAATGTACTTTTTTATAACTACAAAATTTGTACTAAATCATAAAAGTAAACGGAAACAAAATTTCCTCAATTTAAGTATTGGGATTCACATCTCTTTCATTCAACATTCATTGTGTCCTTATTCGCATATTTCCTTTCCATAATTTTTTGTGGAGATTAAACATAATATTATTTTTAGAATTAATATATTTTAATGAATTGAAACTTTAGTTTTATTTTTAGAATTACAATATATTTTAATTCCAAAAATATTTTTTATTTTAATGCTGTTTTTAATATAATTTGTTGGACATGTCTATGATACCCACATGGGTATTAATGATTTTGGTAGGTACTAAAAATTTTCAATCTTAATTGTAAATTCAAATGTATAAATGGTGAGATTTGTAACTATATATATAAAAAAATAACTACCATTAGGCAGTTTCTACTTTATGAAATAATACTATGGATACCATAGAATTCTTCTAATTTTTTTGTTTATGTTATTATTTTTGTCATTCATAATCTTCTTCTTTTTTTATGTCAAATAGAAAGGAAAGATTGAGACACAATGATACAAGTACACAATTGATTGTCTCTCTTAGTCCTCTTTTTTTTTTTGAAACTTTAAAGTAGTTCTTAAACTTATGACTAAAAGGGGAAAAAGTAAATGTTTGAAAAAAATATATTGAAACTTTGAGGTAGTTCTTAAACTTATAATTAAATAGGAAGAGAATAAGTATTTGACAAAGATGATGTATATATGTCATTATGCAAATGAATAAGGATTTCATAAACATGGAACATGAACATACCATAATACA
Source organism: Posidonia australis (assembly GCA_024699735.1). NCBI lineage: Eukaryota > Viridiplantae > Streptophyta > Magnoliopsida > Alismatales > Posidoniaceae > Posidonia > Posidonia australis. The sequence goes on from JAMKQA010063014.1 coordinate 3,480, forward strand.
GGAAGAGAAGATTTATAGCTAGGGAAAAGAATGAATTATGAAAAACAAAAAAAATTAGTTGATTTTAATGTTATTTTTAAATTTAATATTTTATTTACATTAACGTCATTCTCATGCACGGGTTTTTTCACTTGTTAAGGGCTAAGCAATCCTAAAAAAAAATGCACAATCCTAATTCTTAGTTGGACAAAAAAATGGATGCAAAATATCCACGTCATCGTTTTTCTTTTTAACATCTATCTATATATTTATCTTGTTTGTGAATGATATGGACACAATAAACCAACTGCTATAGTGCAGTTGGTTAAGGAGAGTGGAATTCACACTTCTCTTCCAGGTTCGAATCTCACAGACCGCAGGAAGAAAAAATATATATCTACTGATTTCAAAAAAGAAGAAGATATGGACACAATATCTTTCTTTATCCTATTATGTGCAAGGTTATTACCAATAGGACCTAGAGTTAGTCATGTTTAGAACTAGACTTGCACAACAAAGCTACAATTAGCGAGTTAGCAAAAGCTTGTGCCAATCAATGGCAAAGTCAAGCATTAAACTAAGGAGGGATGGTACTTTGTATTATATATATATGTTATTAAATATAATAAATAATTATTAATAAAAATAAGAATAATTTTTAGAAATAACATATGGTATTTTTTTTCTTTTTCTAAGAAGTATTCAAAAATATAACTATTAAAACTTGAATATTTACAAAAGAAGTCCCTTAAAGATAATTTTTGTCCTCAAAAAGTCCTCAAAACATGAGATTTGTTTATAAATTTTACATTGTAGTCTTAAATTTTTCTAAAATTTATATGATATTAAAAGTGTAATAAAATTTGAATTTAAATAGAATCAACAATTTACTTTGTCTCTTAACTTTTTTACTTTATAAATAAGTAATTATAATAGAGTTTCTTCTTAAGCAAGGAGGAGCGGTTGCCCTTCCTTAACCCCCACCTCCACCCTTGATGTTAATCTCAAACACCAAAAATGCTCGAGACTACCAAACTCCATTAACCTTAGAGCTCAATCCTTGTAGAATGGAGATGGCAAAAGAGAGTCGTTGACCCTTGCACTAACAAAGAGTCTCACAAAGAGTCGTAATAGATCATTGAGTTCAATTACCAACATGATTGGGTTATCTAAACAAGCCCTGACAATCCCCATATAGATTTTTGTTTTTGATTTGATAACTTAATTGGTAGGGTTAATATCATAAATCCACAAAATCATCACCATCAAGGTACGAATATGGAATCTTACAACATATTTTCACAAGACTTGCCATCTCCATAGTGATTTTTATTAGTTTAAATTGTTGCCACCAGGTACAGATTAATACGACTAATTATAATAGAAACATAAATATTATATAAAATAAGATCTATGTAGAAATAAATTTTCCAGAAAATATGGATAGATCTTACTCTTGTATGATGAAAAATCTTTTTGAAAAGACTGTTTATGTGCTCTACTGGGGTGTTATCAAACACCGATGCTTAAAGCATTCTTCAATTCCTATAGGGCAACGAGTTGTAGCCGAACTGCTCGTAGATATCAACGAGGAAGAGTCGTGATGCAAGTACTCGCAATTAACTAAGAAAAGATTACTATTGGAACACCATCCCGTCTACTTCTCGTAGACAAACAATAAGTTAAATTTTGATCCTTTCAAAGCACACAATCAACCTTCTTCTTGTTCTCTGAGAAGTTGTACAATTACTTCTTTTTCATCTTTCGAGAAGATATAGATATATGTAATCACACGCAGAAGACTTTTTTACAAAGCTCTATCTCTTTAATATGATATATTATATGTATAGAGAGATGAGATTATCTCTCCTTAAATCTAGGCAAGATTATGCAATTATCCCTCCTTTTATATTTAAAATGAATAAATTTCATGATTAACATCTCATCACAAGAGTAATTGTTATAATTAAAATATGTCAAATTTGAAAATAGAATTATACTATAACGGATGTCCGCTTAAACACTATTTTAAGAAATGAACTAGCATATGTTCGCATTCCCTGTTTGCGAAATCTCTTTTTAATAGTCGTCTACATGAACGACTGCTAAATTCTAGATTTATTTTTCACAATTCTCTTACACAAACCTTGTCACCTATGAATAAGATACTACCAACTTATCATCCCGGTGGAGATTTTTTTTTTCTTCACAAGACTAGCCACCTAAGCCATGTCTATGACCACATGACGTGCAATTATGAAAGGCGGAGTTAGGTTCTTTGACATCAACCCTTCTCAAATACTCCATTTGAGAAATCAGATACAAGTTTCATCATCTAGAGAGAGATATTCAAGTTTTACTTAAATACTAATTTTCTTTAGCGACGAGTTTAGTCCTCCACCACTTTCTAAGTATAGCACTACAGTTGGAAGGTCCCTAATAGGGTTGTTTTAAAAAATAAACGTAACTAAAAACGTTGGACCATTCCAACGATTCTCATAAAAAAGGTGGTTTAACTACTTAAAAAATCATTCACTTAAATAAACCACCTCGAAATGCTTTGAACCATTGTTGGACCAGTTCAACCAAATGAACCAACACAATGAAGATCACCTGTTCAACCCTAACTTAAATGATGATTTAGATTTACATTTACTTAAGTAGCATTTGGTAATGATTATAGAAGAATAACTTAATCCAATAAGTTGATTTTTTTAGAAATTTCCTTAATATTACTTTCAACTACAAAATCATTCACTTTGGTATCTTTAACTTTTATTTTTTTTAAATTTTAAAATAATTATAGTAACGATATTACAATATAACATGTATCAATCATTATATCTTTTTTATTTTCTTTCCTTACTTTACGCTTCTTTCTTCCTCTTGTTTCTCTTGCTTCTCTTGTTGCTCACCCTAAACCCATGCTTCATTTGATGACTATTCCAAGCGTGACGAAGAGGGTAACTGGTCCCTTGGAAAGCTTGGATTTCTTCAATTGGGAAGTGCAAGATGGTAGGTTGATGATGCTTTAGTTTAAGGAGCAAAGGTCCAGATTCAACAAGAAGCTCTCGTCGTATGCCGCATTCTCCAACTACGATGGGACCATGCTAATGAGAGAGTTGGGAGGAGAGGTAGAGCTTGTTGAGCTTTAGATTGTCCATGTTGTTCAGAATCGCACTAAGAGTTGGTTGCTCGAGAGGTCTAGTAATGTTAGCATCGGTAGCGACCTGAATATCGCCAGGATCTCTCTAGTGAGTGGGTTGCTATTGAGATCAAGATTTGGTGAGGTACTCCAACTCTTCGATCGACACAGGGATCGCATTGGATAACTTGTTGCCGTTGAGAAGCAACTCTTGTAGATTGGAAACCAACTCTCAGTGCTCTCATGGAAGACCTTTAGATTCTCCACTTGGAACGGAAACCTCCTGGGGAATTTGTTGTTGCTAATTTCCAATCTCATGAGACTCCAAGGCAACACATTTTAAACCAAGTGGAGCCTGCAAACCTTCATAACGACCACCCATCGTCAAGTCTCTCTCTCTCTCTCTCGCTAGGGTTTACAGGATTTAGATTTAGAAAATAATTAACTAAATTTGTATTAAATAATTCTTATTAAGGAGAAGGAAGAAGGAGAGAGAGAAGGGTTATATTTCTGTATTGAGGGGTATTTTTGTCCAATTATTTATGAAACAACATTTTGTAATGGAAGCACCACATTGACTAACAACAATAGTTGAGGGTATAAAAGTAAATGGTTTTGTAGTTGAGGGTACTGAAGTGAAGAAAAATGTATAATTGTAGATACCATTAAGGAAATTACTCTTTCTTTTTTTTTTCTTTAACACTATTGACAGCTTATTTTAATAATCAATAATCTGTTTGGTAACACATAAAATTATGAGACAATTTTGAAATAAAAAGATCATAGGAGGATGAAAAAAGCTCTCATGAGTAGTTTTTTTTCATAACATTTCCATTACATTTTAGGCAAGGAAAAAAAGGGCGTTTTAAAATAAGCTAGCATTTTTTTTATTGTTCGGTATGACTTGTGATGGAAGAATCATTTTTTTTATAGGCTGTTCTAAATGATCATTATCAAACATTACCTTGGAATTTTTTTAGAGGCATGGTGCATTGATTTAATTGGTTAAGTCACAACTTAAATTATGATTTGATTGTTCAAATAGATGATGTAATGTTGACATCATCAATGGTTCAACCATAATGAACTAGTGGTTCAATCAAAAGAAACACCTGATTTATTCCTTTAATAGACGAACCATTAATTTGATTTTTAAAACATTGGTATGAACGTAAGAAGTTGGTAATCGGTAACCCAATATGTTCTTTTTTTCATTCAAGAAAGCTAAGAAATTCTACTTCCATTTTTTTTATTGCTACCTATCACATAAAAATACTTTTTCTTTAAGATCATACCGTAATCCCAAAATACACCTCGTACTTTAAGTGCAGAGGAAAGTTTCACCTAGTGAAAGACACCCTCACGAAAAAGAACCAACCTCAAAAAGATAATGGAGTAGGAATAGATAATGGTAGCATTTGTTTGTTGGATCTTAAATTCTTGGATCTAGGAGGAATCACTACTATAACTACTCTACTAGATATCTTCTACAATGCAAGCTAGGAGTTGTGTTTGCTAGCAACTCCCTACATACTTCGATGTCATTTGCTTGCTATTTTATCCTCAACAAAAGCTGACGCATGGGAAGGTTGTGTTGAATCCCACGGACAACAGATACATGTACTGGATTTTTGAGAAACGAAATGAAAAACTTGCGACCTAGAAACCCTAGTCGTCGCTCTCGTGCTCTTCTCCGTCGGGCCACCTCCTTTGATTGGGATGTCTTCAAGGAGAGGCTCCTGGAGGAGGAGGATGCCCCTCGCGTAGTCCCGATCCGCAAAAAGAATCGCAGATCGAGGAAGCGCCCCTCCCTCGTGGACTCTGGCTGCTCCTCGTTTGCACCCCTCGCCTCGCAGGTAAGTATCGCTGGGAAGTTTTCCATTCTCCTTCCTACTGTTGGCGAGAAATATCTCCCCTCGTCGGTAGTGTGTCCTCATCGGTGGAGGACCTGCCCTCAGATTCAGCATTCTGATCGGGATCTGTCTTCTCTAGGCGGATCCGCTCATTTTTTCTGTTATTTTGGTTCATTGAAGGTGCTGGTTTTTGATAGTTCTTCGTCTTTTATTCCTTGTGCCCTTAACATTGCTATGAATGTGGATAGTTTTATGTATATTAAAACTCTATCTATTAGCTGGTTATTCTGTTTGGCTCATTGTCATCTGAGCTTAGATCGGGCTCTGTTGTTGTCCGAACAGAGAAGCCTCTCGTTCTTCGTCTCGCTTTATACGGACTATGGCTCCGGCTGTTCCGTTGAGCTTCCTCCAGTTGAGGCTCTTGCCTCAACTCAGATCTCTGGGAACCTGGCTGTATCTACCCAATTGGACCGATCTCTGGCCTAGTGCGTCACTCCGGCCGTTCCCTCCCTTGCAGAATCTGCCTATCATCTCCAGCTCTTCTCTTCTCCTTCTGACCCCATGATTTCCTCTGCATTGACGGTCGGTGGGTTCCCTCCGATGGGTGATCGCTGGAAATCCTTTCCCTACGCTTCCGTGATGGAGACGTCTGGTCTGCGAACCTCCCGAGACACCGTCAGTCCCTCTGACGCTACAGAGTCTGTTTCGAGCTCTGTGTGGAATTACTCCGCTTTTAAAATTTCGATAATTTCGTATGATTATCCTAAATCCCAGCCTACTTTAGTTAAGTCTCCCCTCTCTCTCTCGGGGAGCGTCTTTTTGGATTCTTATTACGGGCCTGTTAGCGCTAATTCTAAGGAGGTCGATTCGACGCCCCACTACGCTCCCCTAGTATCCTGTGATACGGCAGATTTACCCCTGCACTCTAGGGATTTCGGGCGATCTTCTGACAGCCCACATTTATGTCGCCGCCCAACCATGTCTCACGCTCTCTGCCACTCGGTCTGTTGCGCAGATTTCCCACCTCCCACGATATCCCACTACAGTGATTTCTTTGAACAAATATTATTACGTACTTCTGACACCGGGATTTGCTAGTACATCCCTGATTCACCTACTCCCCCATCCTTAGTTGGATCGCGGTTCGCTCCTCTCGCATCCCCTTCTCCACTTGTCTGCAACCCTATACTGTAGAGCGAAGCCTCCAGTTCCCCTGAGTTGGAATCCTTCCCAACTCTCTCTTTTCTCCCTTTGGGCGACTGGAAGGTGGTATCCAAGAAGAAGCTCGAGTCTCCTCTGGTACGTTTTTGCTATCTCTCTGGTAGATGTTTCTCCTATGGCCTTCGCGGCCACCAGATTAAAAAATGCAAGTTTACAGGGTTTTGTTTTAAATGCAAATCTCCTGATCATTCTGTGGCCATTTGTAAATTTCTTCAGGACCGACGCGCCACTCCCTCTGCGACCCCAGCCATGGCTGGTCTGTCACCACATTTTTCGACCATTCTGCCCCCTCCACTGCAGTCTGTGACCAACTTATGGTACTTTCGCGAAGTGCCATTATCACACCCCAATCCCCACAACTTTCTAAGGAAACCTTAGTGGACCACATCAGGGCTTTCTGGCCCTGCTCCTCTGAGGTGGAGGTGCAACCTTTCCCCCCTGGCAAATACCTATTAGTATTTCCGTCTTCTAAGATAAGAAACGATTATCTCAATCAGTTTGGAGTATTCCTGTTATCGATCCCCGCCTCCTTTATTCCCTGGTCCCCGAGCTCTAGTGCAGTGTTAACTTTGAAGGAGGAAGGGGTATGGCTCCGGCTTGAGGATATTCCCCACCATCTTTGGAACATCGATGTATTCCACCACATGATATCTGGTTTCACTGAATTGCTGGAAGTCGACCTTTCTGTGGACTCAGCCAAGTTCTTAGGCTACACTAGAATTAGGGTTAAAATCCACCCTAGCAAGGAAATCCCTGATTGCCGTTTTTTTGCTTTTGGCAACCATGTCTACCCCATCAAATTCAGAAGAAGTTGGGAACTTTGTGCCCCCACCTCCTCTTCCACCTCTGCCCCCACGGGCCCCTTTCCTGCATGGCCTACAACCTCTTCTCCTTCCACCTCAGGACCTAAGAGTCTCCACCTCAGTCGCAAACATTTTAAACCTAACAGGGGTTGGAGAGGTGGCAAAGGACACAAGACCTCTAGGGGAGGCAAAAATGTTTGGAAGAAACCCACCAGCCCTGCCTTCCGCACCCCTTCTACCTCAGCAGGTATTCTACCCACTCCCCCGCCTTTTGTGGCACCCGAGCAGGATCTACCAGTCTACCCAAACTCCTTCTCCCCATCATCTGCACCTCAAAGTATGAGTGATGAAACCTCTAAGTTCATGGAGGCAGAAATCAGGGCTCGCAACCTATCCATGGCCAAATTCAAGAAGGTTTTGGCTGTCTACGACTGCTTGGAAAAAGATGACCTGAGTGGCCCTTCGGTGGTTGATTCAAAGACTCAGCCTCTGTAGACACCCTGATTTTGAGGTGACCCATGGATGAGATTTCCAGTTGTTGCTTTGGATGTGGCTAACCCTTGAACTAACCCTAAACCCTAGTAAGCACACCTAGCTAGCACACCTACCTGACACACCTAGCTAGCACACCACCCTGGCACATCTAGCTAGCACATCTACCTGGCACACATAGGTGGCACACACAGAAGGCCCACATAGCAGGCGCACATCCCAGGCGCCCAGCCATTTCGCAAGCTGCGGGCTGCTGGCTTTCCACCTCCCATGGCTGTTACCTCTAGCAACGAATATGCCATGGAATCTTCCAGGCTTTTCGTCTATGAGGCTCCTTGCATTCTTAGGAGTTACCCATGAGAAAATCCTATATAAGGACAACCATAGGCAACCATTAGGAGAGGTTAGAAACCTTGAGTTCAGCAAATCCTGATCTGAGCAA
>JAMKQA010063015.1:0-11745 GCA_024699735.1 Posidonia australis
ACCTATTAGCATAAGGCACTTAGCATGGCATGGCATATCGCCCTCGGGCGTATATAGCAAAAGGCTGAAAAGCCAACATTTCATAAGCATTGGAGAAACCATAGAAGACCGATTTTATCGGGCGTACGAGGGTGCCTAACACCTTCCTCGTACGTAACAGGGATCCTTACTCAGATTTCTGGTTTTCGAAGAGCTTTCTTTTTTATTGTTTTGCATGATTTTCATGTTTATGGTTTTCCTTGTCTTCCATAATAGACTAGGTGGCGACTCCTGCATTTTGCATTTTGTTTTGTTTTTCTGCCGTAGCTTTGTCGACTTTTCACATACCTTTGCGATCTCTCCGCCGGCATGGTTACACCTAGGGGCTTGGAATCAGCAACTCGGATCTCCTCCGGACTTAAGGAGACACTAGAAAAGATGAGGAGCTGTTCCTGGAGGCCAGGAATCAACGACTCGAGACTCCTCTGGACTTAAAGGAGACACGAGAAATGGATAAAGGCTATGTGCAACTTGCTTTCTAGCTAGGAAATTTGTTCTTGTCTGTAGCTCGCTTGTTTTGCTATGTGACTACTTTGTCTGTTCACTTGATGGCTGATCAGGATAAACTGCTGCTTGGATTCTGCATTGATGCAAGGAGCTTGGCTAGAAGGGTTTCACGAGGGCATTATTCCTCCTTGAAGAAGACAGACTTGTTGGATGGTTTCTGACATCTCTCTAGGTTCACTATTGTGTCCCTGGTTGTTTTCTTGGTAGTCTAACTTTGGCACTGGACTGTTGACTGTGCTCTCGCCTGCTGAGTAGGGAATACGAATATTCTAACTTTGCTCTGATCTCAGAGGCTTACGGCTATTGTTGTCCTCATTTCCACGCTCGAGCTATGGAGCAGACAACATGTTCTAGATGAAGATACTGTCCCAAGAAAGGTCAACCAACAAGACAACAGACATGCCCCTAGTTGACGAGGAAGGTTATCACCACAAAGGTAGCTGACATGCCCCTGGCGTACAATATCCTCTGCTAGGTCTTTGGCTGAAGAGTAGTTGACATGCCCCTAGTTTGGGACCTAGCGGGACCTTGCAAAGTGGATGAGTGACAATGCATGCAAGCATGATGGTGTTATGTTGTATCATCCCTCAGAATAAATTTGGAATGCTAATCATGATTGCTATGAGAAGAGAAGAAGACCTCGATTCACAAGACACCACCCAGACTTCTAGGCTCTTGGTGGCTCTCTAGGATGGACGATTCAGTCGGTTAGGCTCCGTGCCAAACTCTTGGGGACTTAGACCTACTTTTTTGGCTTTTGACTTATTTCTTTTCTCCCTCTTAGGCTGGTAGGCTCACTCTAACCCTCACATGGGGGTAATGGACATCCGGATTTAGAAGGGGCTGCTGGGATTTTATGCAAGGGGTGGCTAGTCCCTTGGGCTGCTTCGATTTTATGCAAGGGGTGGCTAGTCCCTTGGGTTTTCTTGGATCTTGGGGATGTTCGCTTCGACTCCTCCCCAAGGTAAGTGGTAGGGATAGAGTTGGCCTACTTGCCTCTCTCGGTTAAGGCTGGCTTCTGTCTTCAACTTCTATCTTCTTATTTCTTTTTTGCCCTTGTGGATTTCTTTTTTCATTTTGGCTCACACTCATGCTCGCTCCAAACATTTTATCTCCCTCTGGAGGTGTAAGTCCCTTTGGGAGTTTGGACATTTCGTTTAACCATGTTTGGGTGGTGGCTCCCACACTTGCTAAGACGTCTAGGCATTGACAACTGAAGAGGTCTAGGCCCTTCTCAAGCAGGCTAGCTATTCCAATTCTCGTCATTGAGATGTAATGCTGATGCTTTTATGCATGGATGGATCTAGTTATTGATGCTTGAATTAAGTTACTGATGTGCATGAAAATAGAAAGGCAAATGCTATGGATTAAATGCACTTGGATCACCATTTATTTAGAAATACGCATGCATGACGATGCACAATGCAGAAAAGGATAGTTTGCAAGGCGAGGATACATGCCTTATGTTCATTGGTAGTTTCTTCGGATAACATGTGTTGCCAGGCTCAGATAGCTCGACGCTGTCCTTGTCTTAGAGGATTGCTGCACCTCGAGGATAGACTTGCTTGATGATGTAGGGACCATTCTATGTTAGGTCAGAATTCGTCTTGACCGTTCGGGAGATGTATGGCTCACAAAAGTGGATCGCTTGATGTAAATTTTGGCCCCTTTAGAGCATTGTCGTGAGGCTGGAATTCAAGTGTCTCGCCATCTTCCAAGTCATCATCCTCTTCTTCATAAGCGATAAGCTTTGACAGGACTTCTTCTTTGAAGGTTGGATTGGCAACGTCGAAGGAGAGCATGTACTATGATTTCTGTGCCTGATGGTTCCTTACGGTGGTCACACTGACTTTGATAAATGACCTTTGGCTCTTGGACCGTGAGGTTTACTAACATTCCGAGGTAATTTGTTGCTTCGACCTCCGGTGTTTTTTGATGTACAAAGGAGTGATACTGGCTGGCGGCTGTCCTGCTGCTGGCTGATGGGAATGATGCCGCCCGACTTTCCTTTTGAGCTTAACTCAAGGTCCTTTCCTTTGACCGATAATTGCTCCTGAGGTGGTAGTTCTAGGTCACTGACTTGCTCATTGACTGAATTGCTCTACCTCTAGCTTATCCAGACTGTGTGACCGGTGTAACTGTTGTCCAGGGCTTGGTGGGACTGCATTTATGACTCTGTTGGTATGACAACTTGTAGGGCTACCACTGTGAGGATTGTTGTTGGAGCAGTAACTGATGTTGTTGAAGTGACTGCCGGCGATTAAGGTTGTGATTGCACCATCTGACATTGACTCTTTTCAGCAGTAGCTTGACTCTGATTGGGATAAAGTATCCCTACACTGACAAAGTTGGTGAGCTTTGATGGAATAAAAATCTGATTGTACCTCCTGGTGCGCGACTATCCGTCTCCATTTAGCTATCGCTTGTAGTTTGATCCCTCGAGCTCTCGCTTTTCTTCTGCTTGGATGGGCTCAGAGATTCCTTGGCTGTGTCGCTCGAGTGGTGTTCCTTTCTTGTATCCCCATTTGCGACATACGTTTTCGATCATCCGAAGGGGATTGCCACCAACGGTCAAGTGACTAACATGCTCGAGGGTCGGAATGAAATTGACAGGCTCGAAACAGTTGACCCACAACACATTGGATTGCTTGGGGCTGAAATGGACGATCTGGAGTGAGACAGTGGTGACTGACTCGACATTTTCTTTGTCAAGATCTTCCATTGGGACAACAACTGTGTCGTTGCTGCAGTAGAGCTTAACCATGTGGTGGAGGGTCGAGGGGATCGCCTGATGCTTGTGCAACCGAAGGTGCCCAAATAGAAGATTGAAAGAGGGCTCTAGATCCACAATATAGAATTCGACGTCGAGGACTACAAGCCTTAAGATGAGAGGAGTAACCAGCATCCTTAGTGCATCGTGATGCGTGTTATCAAAAGCCAACATTTCCTTCGCAGTTGGTATGATATCCTCGGCTTTGAATCCGATTTTGTTTGCTATACGCAAATGGCAGACATTAAAGTTTGCGCTGTTATCCACCAACGTGAGGGGAATTCAGCAGCTTTGATATTGCGCCGTAATGAGCAAGGACTGGTTATGATTAACACCTATTAAGGGTGACTCCTCGCTGAAAAAAGAAACGATACAAGGCTCTGCAATCATGCCCACCATATTCTCAAGAGCGGACGGTTCTATAGTTGGGGAGACTCGAGCAGCCTGAAAGACCCTTAGGAAGGTCTCTCGACACTCTGAAGAGGTACGGATGAGATCCCAAATGGAGATATCAGCCTTGACCTTCTTCAGTTGAGATGTGATGTCGGTAGAGGGCTGCTCCTACCTGGTTGAAGACGTAGGGACTAAACAATGGACCGTCCTAGAAGATTGAGGGGCTGGCTGATGAGGGGTCTGGCTAGACACGATATTGGATTGGAAACTGAGCAAGAGGTCGGATAAGATACGGGACAAGATGTTGGAATAGAGACTAGACAAGATACTGGACAGGATGTTGAATAGGAGATTGGACAAAGTTCTAGGAAAGAGGTCAGACAATGGATTGGACAAAATTTTGGACAAGAGATGGGACAAGAATCTGGAAAGAGATTGGACAAGATTCTAGGTAAGAGGTTGGACAAGAATCTAGGTATAAGGTTGGACTAGAGAATGGATAGGATTCTGGACATGATATTGGACAAGAATCTAGGCAAGAGGTTGGACCAGAGATTGGACTAGAATCTAGGCAAGAGGTTGGACCAGAGATTGGACTAGAATCTAGGCAAGAGGTTGGACCAGAGATTGGACAAGAATCTAGGTAAGAGGTTGGACAAGAATCTAGGTAAGAGGTTGGACCGGAGATTGGATAGGATTCTGGACAAGAGATTGGACAAGAATCTAGGCAAGAGGTTGGACAAGAATGTAGACAAGAGATTGGACAATAATCTAGGTAAGAGGTCAGACAAAGTTCTAGGTAAGAAGTTGGACAAGTAGACCCAAACGTGGAGATGAAATGAACTCCTAGGGTCCCAGCGCCTACTGAGTTGTCATGCACAGGCATGGGCTGGTTGACAATGTTGCTATGTGTTAGTGGTGCTTGTGCTTGTGTAAGTTGTGGTGCAGGTGCAGTGTGTGACTCCTAGATGTCAATGATGATGACCTTGCAGTCAATCAAGTCCTGAATGGAGTTCCGCAGAGCCATGTAATTATCTGTGGAGTGGACCGCATAGCGGTGGAAATTGCAATAGAGACTCATGTTATACCACCCTGGAAGAGGATTCGGTGGGGGTAGATCTCCGGGAGCTTCAAGAGTGACACCACCTTAGGGAGGATGGTGCTCTGTGGCTCAACAAGTGGTGTATATTGTCGTGCAGCACGTTGAGGCCTTCTCTACCCTAGGCGGGGTCCTTGCCAGACCGGTGCCGCGGGATACACCGGCTGGGCAGTTGTAGTGATCTGTTGTGTGTACGGTGCCCTAGATGTGGGTGCATATACTAATTGACTCGGGCCTGGTTGGTTCACCACATTGACGAGCGTGGCGGTTCACCCTACGTATGTGACAGCAGGCTTAGGAGGATCCTACCTCTTAGGGTAACTGGTGCCAACATCGTTGCAAGTGCTGTTGCTCGCCTGGTGATCCAATGATGAGGCTTGTTTGGCAAAAGCGGCGAGTGTAGGGAAGCTACCACTGCGGAGGGAGATATCTACGCGCACGCCTGCCTGAGTTAGAGATGGGAAGGTGGTGACCGGTCGAATGCTCAACAGAACCCCAACATCAGGCTGTGCTTCTCGGATAATTATTTTGATAGACTCCTCATCGAAGGGTCTATCCTTTACTTGTGATGCAAGGGCACGCCAGTGGCTGACATACTCCCCGAACGGCTCGTTGGGCTTCTGTTTTGTGGCGACAAGGTCCTCCCTCTTTGGGACCAAGTTGAGGTTAAAGGCATACTTGTCCTTGAACGCCTGCGAGAGGTCGTTCCAAGACTTGATTGAGCCCATGTCAAGCGACGTGAACCACTTGAGGGCTAGACCAGTGAGACTCTTTTGGAAGAGGCGGATTAGCAGCCACTCGCCAAACTGAAGTTGAGCGAGACCTCCGCAATATAACCAAAGATGTGAAATAGAGCAACCCTTACCATTATATTTCTCGAAATCCGAGATTTGGAATTGCGGTGGGAGTGTCGCCTCTAGGAAATAACAAAGGTCCTACAATCCGTAGGGTTGGTGATCGCCTCCCTGCCCTTGTCGAAGTGCTCTCTCCATGTCACCTACCCTGACGTGGAGGGTATCTGGAGCTGCTGTCGATGAGGATGACGCAGTAGGGGGAAGGGCCGCATATGCTGTGTGGGTCGCACCTAAGTGCTCCTCCAGATCGACCATCATGCCACCTGGTGCTGCGGCATGATGGCCAGCATATCCATGCAATAGTGCTTGGTGTGATTGTGGAGGTGAAGATGCTTGGACCTGATGGTGTGCAGGAGGAGAATGAACAGAAAATTGTGTGATAGTGGGTGTTGAGTGTGGGAGTAACAGCTGCTATGGCGTTATGGCACTAGGCTGCAAGTTTTGAGGATGCTATACTCCAGCCAACTCAAGGGGTTGATCACCAGATGCTGGAGTTGAATGCTGTGCAAGGATGTGGTGTGTCTGAGCCTGTGGTATCACACCTAATGTTGGTGCAGTGAGGAGTTGGGGTGAGGGCTGAGGTGGTGGCGATGATGCCTGGAACACTAGAGCAGGTTGTCGGGGAGCCTCAGGAATATTAGGGTCTATGGTGGACTGAATGACAAAGGCCATGCTCTCGATCCTTTGAGCGAGAGTCAGCAGATATTCTACCTATGCGGCAGGAGACCCTTCAGGGATATCAAGGGGTGGTATAGTCAGAGGTTCAAAAGTTATGGACGGGACAAAGGCAGGTTGCCCTGGAGGCAAGGAGTCTACAAGGGATGTTGCCACAGCGGGCAGAGTGCTAAAATAGAAGGAACCTTGAGGAAATGGGGCCATCAGTGATACATCTGGAACCCGAGTTGGGGTCACTGAGATGGACTCAGTGCCTGGCTCCAGATTGGCCTGGGTCAGTGGATGTTCTACAGGATAAGGGACAGAACCTCCATGGTGCATGAAGGGGACAAAAGGAATGGCTGGAGACACAGCAAGAGTAGGAAGGACCGTAAAGGAGGTGCCCTCGGGAACAACAGTGGCAGGAAGAGACTCACTAGTACGCTGGGCCATAGCTGACCGAGAACGGGTGAGAACTGGGCTACTGTGGCAAATATGGAGATGAAGCCTAGGACGAGCTATCGTCAAAGTGACGGATAACTCAAGAAAAGATGATCGGTAACGAGGTGTTGCAATCAGGAGAGCCAAGGCAAGAATGCTCAAGCAGTGGCTAAGGAACTCACACTCTACTACCTATGGAAAAAGAAAACTGGCTGGGGTTAGAACTAGCAACAAAATGCAGTTTGTTATGGTGGCGTGAATGGCATTCATGCACATGGATACAACTAACATGCGCTCTATCACCAACTAAGTGCTTCCTAGAAAGTCATCTACTCCGGGATCACACATAGGTAAATAGGTCACCGACTCAGTCTAGAAAGTAAAGGTCCTCGCTTTAAATCCTAGCCAAAGCGTAGACAGTGAACGAGTGGTGCGTTGGTGGCCTCGTCTCCTGCAGTAGCATAGAGTTGTACCATCTACTAACACCGACACGACCCCGAACAAGGGGGGACAAACTAGCAACACGTCCTATGCTAAAGCTATAGGACGGATTACCAGAATTGCCCTTCGCAGACTGCAGGTGGACTCAGGGGAGAAGAATGCATGTCCTATATGCTTAATCATGCAATATGCTTTAGTGTCTTTTACTTGCATTTTATTAACCGTAGGGAGAGTTTGATTTGGTCTCTAGTTTTACCTTATTAATTGTTCTCTGAGTTTGTGTGTTTTATTTTAACCAGAAGGGGGAAACAAACATGTCTCTACTCTCCTAGGCATGTCATGTGCAAAAAAAAGGAAGAAAAAACACAAACAAGGCAAGCAAGCAAGCAAACAACAAACAAAAGGCATGATCATGGCATGTTCTAGTGTCGTGGCATCATGATTGTGAAAAGGAAAACATCCATCACATCAAAAGGCATGATATATAGCATGTGTGTGTAGTGACAGAGCAAATGTATGAAATAAAGTGCAAGAAGCATGCTAAGTAAGCAAACAATAACAAACAAACCAAACAATCAAACCTATGAAGCCAAAGAAAGCGAGAAAGACTAACCTGAAAGCTGGAATCTGGTTATCCACAATGGAGTCGCCAGTTCTGTGACCATGTCGACCCGAGGAGGTCCCGACGTAGAGCCGCGCTAGAGGGAAGGAGATCACAGCCATGCTAAGATGGCGAAGGCACAAGGAAAGATAAAAGAAAAAGGAAAAGAAAAGAGGACTCACCACCTAGTCTTTTAAGTGAAAAACGATGAAAAGCACAAAAAGATGAATGCCTGAGGTGCAAATGTGAAGGCTGGATGTCTACTAACGAGATGATGGGTAAGGATTTCTATTACGCACGAGTAAGGTGTTAGGCACCCTCATGCGCCTGAGAAACTCGGTCTTTCTAGTCTAATTGCTTGCTAAAGGCTAGATGGATGTCTACTAAACCTGAATCATGCTAATACGTATGCCATGACATGACTGGATGGATGTGCAAGACAATGTGAGAAAACTGCGAAGAAATCCACATGAATTGACAAAATCGCAAAAAATCGCATGAAATGATGAGGTTTTGTTAAAGAACGCTTCTGAAAAACATAATGATATCAAAAAGATGACAAGTCAAGTCGGCCCGAATCCTCGGAATCATGAAAAAGTCGTGAAAATCAAAAAGGGAGAAAATAATCCGTGGTACGGACAAATGTCGTCCTTCAGACTTGTTAATGTATGCCCTCAAGCGATGAAATCCAAATCAAATCAAAAATCTGAAATGTAGGATTAAAAGAAGTCAAATCGGATATTGGATAAGAAATTCTGAAGACAAAGTGAATCAGAATCATGGAGAAAGTCATGAAAATCAAAAAGGGGAAAATAACCAATAGTGGGGACAATGTCAGTCCTTAGGCCTGTTAATGTACACCCTCAGGCGATGAAATCCAAATCAAATCAAAAATCTGAAATGTAATATTAAAGCAAATTAAATCGGATATCTGATAAGAAACTCTGAAGACAAAGTGAAGAAAGAAATCCACGAAGGAAAGGCATGAGATGCCGGCTCGCAAAATAGGGATACAAATGTGAAGAGAAAGGATTTGAAATGCATGGATAAATGCCTAAATATGCAAAAACTCTAAAGAATAACTTAGACATGAACTATGCTAGACTGAGTGCAAAGATTGAGATGCATGCTCATGAATTGAAGGCACAAGGGCAAATTGGTCATTTCTCTCGCCAAAATATGATAAATGCTAGCAAGGGAGTGATGCATGGCCTAAATTGTGTCAAAATGTGTGCCAAATGTCTAGAGGATGTTATCTGCAAGAAACATGGAGGAGAAAATCAACAAAATGATGTAAACACAATAAAGGACAACATAAGGGCCAAAATGCAAAATTCATAGAGAGGAATGAGAAACTGGATGAAAAACATGTTCATAACCCCTATTCTAACATGCAAATGATGGGTCCAATGTCAATGTGGCACAGGGATGTGAATGTTGCACTTGGATAATTTCCTGAAAGTTCTGGGTCTAAAGTGCAAAATTCACACATAAGGGCAAATGTGACCAAAATGTAAGGCTAAACATCAAATCTCAGTGAAAACATGATTTTTAAATGGAATCAATGATTAAATGCAAAACATGAAATGCAATGAGTGAAAAATGCCCTAAAAATGATTTGGAATTAATCTAAGGGTCAAAATGTAAATTTTATGTTTAGAAATGATTTGATGTGAATCCAGGGACTTTTATGCAAAATTTTTGGACCTGAATGTGATAAAAATGAGGCTTTTATGTTGGTAAGTGCAATTATGATGTTTCTTGGGGTTTAGGTTGCAAAATGGACAAAGGAAACTCATTTTTTAAAGTTTGGGGGCTTAATACAAAAGACCAGGACCAAACTGTAAAGAAAACTCCATTTTACTAACAGTCAATGTAATTTTTAATTATTTTAGGGCTCAGACTACAAATTTCACAGAGAAAACATCATTTTAAAAAGATTCAGGGGCTAAATGCAAACATTCAGGACTTAAATGTGATAAAAATTCAATTTTAATGATTATCAGTGTGATTTTTAAAATATTCAGGGGCTAGAATGTTAATTTCTCTGAGAAAACTTATTTTTAGAAAGATTCAGGGGTTAAATGTAAATGTATTGGACCTAAATGTAAAGAAACTATGTTCCAAGGACCCAAATGTGATAAAAACATGCATTAATATGTTAAGAATTAAAAGATGAACTATTTAGAGGGCCACATGCACAATTCACAAAGAAAATAAAAGAAATAAAAAGTATTTTAAAACTACAGCGATTAAAGTGAAAATGTCTGGACCCATATGCAAAAAAAAGGACCTAAACGTAATAAAATAAGGACTTAAAAGTAATAATCAAAAACTAAAGAAATTGGGCCAAAAAGACCCATTCGAAGATCACCGGAGGATCGCCGGCGTTCTCCTTCCGACGAGACTTCGACGGTGACTTAGCGGCTGAAGGGGGTCCACGACGGCTCGGGAAGCTCCGTGGTGGCGCGGAAATCTTCTCCGGATGCTTGGGCAAGGCTGGGGAGGACTGGGGCTTCCCCCCACCTCGCGCTTCGACGAGGTGCTCTGAATGGCGACGGAGACGATGACGGCGCGATGCGGTGGTGCTCTGGGGGCTGGAATGGCGCGAAGAGTGCAGGGAAAGCTCCAGGGAGCCACGGCGATGCTCTAGAGGGGCAACAATGAGCTCTGAGGTGCTTCGGAACGCTCCTCCTACCTTCGTCTCTAGCGACGGGAACGACATAGGTGGTTGGGGGAACGCTGAGGTTTGAGCGGCACGAAGGCGCTTGTGGTGACACGGAGATGCTTCCGAAGGAGGTGGATCAGTGCTGGAGCGTCTGGAGTACTCGGACGTGCTCTCGTCGGCGAGCAGTGATCATCAACATCAGTGAAGGAGCAACGGTGATGGCGCGGGCTTCTCTACAACGAAGGGAAACCAGAGGAGAAGGAGAGAAGAGGAGGAGAGGAGAAGAGGAGGAGAGGCCCCAGAGGGGCCTCGCCTGAGGTCGGGAAGCCCGAGCCTCGCCGGTGGTGCTGAACCCACCACTAGAAGCGTCGTGACGGCAGGTAGGAGGCGCCACTCCACTATGGCGCGCTCCAGAGGTCTAGAGGGTTCTAAGGGGGCATGCCTTGAATCGAAACAGAGGGGAGAAAGGGGTATCTGTGTGGTGTTGTCTCTCCGACGTTCTCCAATGGCAGCAACAGTGTTTCCAGCGATGCTCCGGTGGCCCAGGTTGCTGGGAAGATGGCTGCTGGATTGAGAGTTGGGATTGGATGCCTTCGCGAGTTAGTGGTTAAGGGAGAAAGGCTCTCGATTGCTGGAAGCTCGTAGGTGGAAGGTCTCTGGAAATCGTTTCTTTCCGTCGATGGCCAGCCCTTTTTATACTCCGGCGAGGCTTTCCTCTACCATTGGTCCTCCTCCCTTCAGCCAACCAACGTCGTTGGATCGGGCGTGGCTGGAGGAGTTTGGCCAAAGATCACGGAGGTTGTGATATGCTCCGGATTCCTTTGGATTGCTTGTCGGAGTTCTCGTGGGAAAAATAGGGTTGCTTGAATTATTTTTGACATTTCTAAAGTTTGAAATTGAATTCTTAAACGAAATAGTGTTGGCCTTAATGGGCTTAGGGTTTTGGATATTATTTTTTTATTTTGATTTTTGTTTTAATTTTCATTTTGGATTTTTTAAGGACTTTTTAGGGCTTTAATTTTAGGATTTTAATTGGGCTTTATGGGTTTAATTTAATTTCTTAATTTTGTGATTTAAGGCTTAATTAGGATTTTAATTAGCTTAGGTTTTTTTGTTTTATGATTTTTTAGAAATTTTTTAGGGTTTTGAATCTTAATTTAGGGTTTTTATTTATGTTTTATGATTTTAATTAAATTTGTGATTAAGGTTTAATTAGTTGGTTTTAATTAATTATTTTAGGTTTTCTTATTTTATTTTGTTTTGGGATTTTTAATTTTA
>JAMKQA010063016.1:0-13885 GCA_024699735.1 Posidonia australis
CTATCACAACTGTATTAAACTTCTAAAACCACGCATGTGGACTCTATTTCAGAGCATACAGAGCCTTCCTGAGAAGGCATATACGTTGTTCCCCCTAAGCAACATATCCTTGAAGTTGTTCTATAAATACATGCAGTGCTAAATCACTATACAAAAATACATTGTTCACATCAAGTTAACACAACTGCCATGTTTGATTAATAGCAATGGAAAGAAGTACTCATATCAAATTTAGTCGGGCTACAAGTAAGAATGTCTTAAGTTACGTTTGGAAATGTTTTTTTCTTACATAGTTTATTAAGAAAAGTTGACTTTTTGTTAAATTGTACTTTTGTAACTTTTATGGAAGTAAAGAAAAACTTGTTTGGTTTGAGTGTCTAATAAGTACTTATGAATGAATCAAAAGACTATATTGCCCTTGTCATTGCCACCAACTACCACTTACTCATCGTTGCATTGTCGTCGTTGACCACTACTACCATCATTACCCACCGTCGCCACCACCGTCGTCGGCCACCATTATTACCGTCGTCACTGACTACCACTACCGTTGTCGTCACCTTCACTGACCACTATCACTGCCGTCGTGAGTTGTCGACCACCACTATCGCTGTCACCGTCGGTCACCACCACCACCCTCGTTGTCTTTAGTCACCACCATCATCGCCGTGGGTCGTCTACTACGACCACCGTTGCCGTTGTCGACCACCACCACCACTGTCATCGTCGACCATCATCATTGCCATCGTCATCGATCGCCACCACCACTGTCGTCCTCGACCACCATTACTGTCATCATCGTAGGCCACCATCGCTGTCATTAGGCGTAGGCCACTATCGCTGTCATTGGTCACCACCATCACCGTTGTTGTCGACGGTGCCACCACCACCACCGTTGTCGCTAGCCATTACCATTGCCGCCATCATCGACCACCACCATCATGGTCATCTCCAGCCACCCCATTGCTGCAATCACCCGCTGCCACCCGGATCATCGGCCACCACCATCGCCATCGCCATCACCATCGTCATCGGCCATCACCACCACCCCCTTAATCGACGACCAGGATCGCTGTCGTCGCTGGCCAACACCACCATCGCTATCAACGATCACTACCACCATCGTCGTTGCCAGCCACAACCACCGTCATTGTCGTCGTCAATTACCACTGGCCACCACAACTACCATCATCATTAGCCACCACCACTGCCGTCATCTATGGAGACCACCACTACCACCGTCGTCATGTCTTAGTTTATGTTGTAATTAAAATCAACTTCTAATAATATCATTAGAAAAATTATGGTTAATATTCATAACTTTTCCAAAAGTTAACATCCATTAACTTTTTTAAAAGCAACCTCAATAGCTTAAAATAAACTAAAAGCCCATAGACAGCTTTTTTGAAAAAGTTCAATAAGTTGGTTCGTTTGGAAACGCTTATTAGACAATAAATGCTTAATACAATAAGCTGGTATAAAAAATGTTTCCAAACATTACCTTAGTATAATCAACTCTATACATCTGTGTCAAACCTTGAGCTACAAGGTGAATCTTGTGTCGTTCCACCGACACATATAACTTGTATTTGACAGTGAATATCCACTTGCAGTCAATTACACTTGTTTTTTTAAAACAAGCAACCAAACCCTATGTACTACGGAATACCAATGCTTTCATTTCTGCATCCATAGCTACCTTTCAAAGGAGTGTATCTTGGTAGTTCCTGTGAGCAGTCTTTGTAAAGCAAACTGACGCAAAGAAGAGTGAAGACGATCATGGGAAATAAATGTAAGGATGGGTTAAGCAGTAGCAAACTGTGTACCTTTCCAAGGGGATATAGGAAGGTGAAAGTCCAAGGATGGCAAATCCACAGACGTAGAGGTCGGACTTGGCTCAACTAGAGGTGGTTGAGGCGACTACTAATGACAATTGGGGTGCACATGGTTCAATTCTGATAAGAACCACAAATCAAACCGTATCTATCGATTTTCACTATATTGAAACCGAACTAAACAATATATACTTACTTGGAAATGAACAGTCCAAAAGTCAATCGATTTGGTTCGATTCTCGATTTTTAATCTAAATATCTATCAAAACATGATTCAACAATATTATAACTACTACATTACTTATACAATATATTTTATTAGCCTATAGAAAAAATGCACAACCAAGCATATATTTCACCTCGAACACATTGATGTTGCTATCGTAAACCATGAAATCAATAACTCATTGGAACAAAAGAAAATGGTATACAACGTGTATTATTGTTGACCAAACAATTACAAAAACATACAAACCCTGGATACATTTCTCCCCTAATTCAATGTTTTGTATATCAACAAATAGTAAAAACAATAAGAATCCATGTAGCTTTTTAAGATGAAATCCATAGTAGTACATACTCTATCGCCAAAGTGCATCAGATCGATCGACTACAAGTTAGAGGAGAGAAAGGAGCGGAGCACTAGATCACGATGACACGTTGGTTGCTAGAAGAATGAAACCAAGTTAGGGACTAGAACACGACAACATGACGACACAACGGAAAAGTGGAGCACTTGAGCACTTTTCACAGCTCAATTGCCAAAGTGCAGTGGATCAATCGACGACATGTTGGAGGAGATGGAAGAATGGAGCACTGGAGTATGACAACACGTTGGTCATTGGAGAAGTGAGAGCAAGTTAGGGACTGCAGCACAACGACATGACGGAAAAGTGGTTCACTAAAGCACTTTTTGCAACTTCGTTGTCAGAGTGCAATAAATCGATAGACGACATGCTGAAGGAGAAAGAAGAATGAAGCACTGAAGTACGACGACACAAGCACATTGGTCGCTGGAGGAGTGAAATCAAGTTAGAGATAGGATTGTGAAGATTAAAATGAAAAAAGCTTTTATATTACTTTAAATAAAATGAACGGTGGAGATTTAAACTCATTTAATTCAATGATAGATGAAAGGTGGAAATGTAATACATATATATAGAGAAAGAGAGTAATGATCCAGTAAGGCCCTACCCTACTTAAAATAAGCAAGACTCTTAATCTTAACCATCCAACTACATTTCAGCAACTATAATTTAAATGACAATAATTTAAACGAATTCCATTAAATAAGGAGATAGTTACGGTAATCACCTTTTCCATTAGAACCACTATAAGATGTAAATTCAATGGTTAAGAGATTCAGAGTCTTACTTATCTTAAATAGGGACGGACCCTATAAAAAAATTAACATTTATATATATATATATATAATATCAAGTAAGGTCCATCCTTACTTTTGTTGGTAAGATTCTCCATTTTGTTCATCCATTTAACATAAATCTAAAATTAAAGTCATCCACTAAAATAGGAAAAAAAACACAAAACACAAATCACTTTCAAAAACCACCAAAATTTTTCATTTTAAAATTCAAATTTCAAAATTTGTCCCCACCCTGTTATTAAAACCTCTCCGCCGCCACTTCCCACTCTCATCCCTAAAAAAAGGATACAACAGCCACCTTACCATTGGCCACCATCCCTCAACGCCCTTCTTTCTCGTCAACCGCTCCCGACGCCCTCCCCCTTGATGTCTGCCACCATTGTGTCCTCCTACCCTCCCGTCTGACACCTTCCCCCTGGTGCCCTCCCTTTTACGCTCTCCCATCCTCTCACCCCCGACAGCCTCCTATCCACGTCTACCACCACTGCTCTCGTAAGAATCTCTTCGTCGTCGACATCAAGGTTTTCCACATGCCCTCCTCCAATCCTTTTAACAACAACAAGAGGTCAAAGCCCTACCCCATCCCCAACCCCACTGCCCCACCTCCGCACTATCCTCTTCCTTTCCCACTGCCTCTCCTCTCTAGTCCTCCACTGCACAACACCCACTCTGTGTGTTACCTTCCAACATCAAAATCCTCAACAACACAACCTCAAAAACACCACAAGATCACGAACATCGCAAGATTAAGAAACAAATTGATGAACTAATGAATAGAAAACAATCCAAAACCTTCTTCCTGGATGTCGTGACAACAATCACGCACTTATCCCTGACATCCACCACCTCTCCCTTCACCCATGTGCTATCCCTGTCCAGCCCCCCTTTGGAAGCTCACCATTCTTGAAATCTCAGAAATCCAAAGAAGAAGGAAGAGTACGCAAAAAAGGAGAATAAACATCGAGAAACCCTAGAAGGAGGGAGACAAGGGAGCGTGAGCCGTAAGGAAGAAGTGGGTGGAATGGAATGGAACAGCCCCTCCGCTACACCCACTCACTCATCGCCTTGTGCTCCTCTCCTTTTTCTTCGTCGTCTCCCATTTTTCCCCCTAACCATGGGGAGTGGAAGGAATCCAATTTTTTTTTACAATAATCATGTAACTTGTTACATTTCAGATATTGAAATTAAAATAGAAAAAATAGTAACACTAAAACAAAACAATGAAGTGTAATATTGAAATTGAAACTAAAATAAGAAAAAAATAGTAACAATAAAACAAAAACAAGAAAATGTAAATTTGAAATTGAAACTAAAACTAACAAAATTAAAACGTTACGAATAAAAAAACTAATATTGCTATATAATAAGGGATATTAATGTGTAATAGGATATTAATGTGATTTAGTTAAAATAAAAATTTATTAATAAATAAAAATGGTGGGAGAATAAAAATTTAAAAAACCACCAATACAATATAGATGATTTTACTAATTTAAAATCTAGATTTAATCTTAAACATGAGATGTAATAATGATGGTAGATGATCAATGACCTTACATAATAAAAGTAAGTATGGACCTTACTTGGTAATTTACTTATATATATATATGAATCGATTTCCAGTTTGGTTTGGATAACCATACCTAGAGCCAAGAACAGAACTACTAAAAATAGTTCCAAAATTTAAGAACTTAATCGAATGATTAAACAAATCTAAACCAAATTGAACCATAAAAATGATTCGGTTCGATTACCAATTCTGATCGAACCGTGTGTACTCCTAAACGACAATAATAAACCTGCAATGGCTGAGACAAACGTTGCTCCACAGGTGTACCATCACTCTGAGCGGTAGGAAACACTCGTAGGTGGCAGGAGAGGAATGCAACATGTAGAAGACTCAGTGGACTCAAAATAGGACTTGGACTCCACAAAAGTAACAATAGTAGACACAAAATACCAACTTGAAAAGAATGTGTTATTGATAATAAATTAGTTTGCTATTAATGATGCGGGCTACATCCATAATGTGTCGATGTTTCCGTTTGACCATACCATTCTGTTGATATGTGTGCACACAATAGGTTTGATGAAGAATACCTAAAGATGCATAGTAACTCTAAAGATCATTTTAAACAAATTTCAAGGCAATATCGATACGAAATTTTTTAAAAGTAATAACAATCTAATTTATTATTTCTGCAAATATGTTTTTAACAATAGCAAAGACATGAAACATATTTAAGAAGATAGACCCAAGACATTCTAGAATAATCATCAATAAACACAATAAAATATCTAAACCCAAGAACAGACGAAACACAACTAGAACCCTAAAATCACAATGAATCAACTCAAATTGACTCTAACTCGTAAGTAATACAATGATGCTTATCTAATTGACATGGCTCACAACTAAAAGACTGCACTAATACCCATAGAAGAACCTGTCGAAACTTCCGATGAGATGGATAACCCAAACGACAATGCCACAGGCGAGCCAACATGAAGTAATAGCAAACTAATTTATTATTTCTGCAAATATGTTTTTAACAACATCATAGCATGAAGTATCTTTAAGAAGATAGACCCAAAACATTCTAAAATAATCATCAATAAACACAATATAATATTTAAACCCAAGAACAGACGAAACACAACTAAGACCTTAAAAATCACAATGAACTCAAATTGACTCTAACTCGTAAATAACGCGATGATGCTTACCTAACTGACATAACTCACAACTACAAGACTGAACTAATACCTACAAAAGAGCCTGTTGAAGCATGTGATGAGATAGATAATCCAAATGACAATGCCACAGATGAGCTGACTTAACAAATGAAGTAACAAAAGTAAGTCCATAAGGTATCTCATCACAAGCCAACATGTACATCCCATGTCCATACTTACAACCCAAATCAATCCTCCTTTCCGTTTGCAGATACTAAAAGGTACAATGGAAAAGAAAAAAAGTCACAAAGAAATACAAGTGTTTGGTTATTACACTAATGGATAATAAATTGATAGCAAAGTTAAGTGCATAAAGGACTTTATCAAGCTGAATTTGAGAGGAAGCTTGGACAACCCCCTCGTTGGACATTGGAAAACTACAACCATCAGCAATAGCAATAGAATGTATATTGATCATACAAGAAAGGCAAGTGAAAATATCCCCTGACATATATGAGGAGGCTTCAAAGTCTATTGTCCAAGAACTATCTCTAGAAGCTAAGAAAGCACTTGAAGTGATGGCATGAAAGGCAATAGCAATGGACTGATTAACGTGCAACCAAAGGAACTTGTTATAATCGACCTAAAAGATGATCACTACCTATAACAACTTATCACGATATAACGACTAATCAGGAGATTCAGTCTGGGTGTCCCAACCTCTTTTAAAGGATCTACCATGACGGCCTCTACCATGGCCTCTAATTGAGGAGACCATAACAGACTAATCAGAGATTGTAGTCGAATTCCTCAAAGTACGTGAAAAAACAACCTAAAGTGTAAGAACTATCTCGACTCCAAAGGTCTATCTACAATTCTAAGATGAGAAACCAAGACTAAGTCCAACTAGAAAGATTGCAACTACCAGCTCTTCCTTGTATTCTCTCATCCTCGAAATGTCAACCATAAATAGCTAATATGCCTCTAATTCGTCAAGTAGCACTCGAAAAGTACTATAGAACTCCTGTACCGAGAGCTCTCCTTATTGATGAGTAAACAACTTCTCGTACATCTCAAAAACTTTGACAATATTTTTCTCATTACCATACGTATTGCATTGAGTGTCACAGACCTTCTTGGCTAGCTTAAGAAGCATCACATTGTAGAAGACCTTCTTGTCCATACTGTTAACCAACCAAGAGATCACTAGACAATCATCTGCCAACTAATCCTCGTAAGCGATATCTTTCACATTGTGTAATATGTCGGATCTTCCGATGTGCTCTAAAAATGTCTCAAAGGCTTGAAACCACAGTAAGTAATTCTTCCCATCTAACTTTACTGAAGTGGTAGAGAGACCTCTAATCCAAGCATCACATGAAGAGGCCATAATCGAAAACAAACAAATCCGATTTGCCAAAAAAGCCCCTAAAATTGATAGAGAGACTGAGAAACTACAGAAAGCTTGCTGGATAGCACATATGCAACCAAAAACTGTACTAAATGACACACCCAAGCATACACACAACCTTAGGTACATCCACAAGGTTAATTGGGATTGAGGCAGCCTAAAACATGGCTTGACAACCAATGACTGGCTACACAACCATTGGTTGCCTTAGAAGCCACCTACGATGATGGAGGAGAAAGATGGAGACTATGCAGTAGCTTGAGTAATGCCTAGGAGGGCTTAGATCGGCTAAAAGAGGGGCTACGCAGGCCTTCCAGGCTACCTAGATGGCAACGGCAAGTGCCACAAGCTACAATGACTAGCAATCAACTAGGCGACATGACCTAGAAGGCTAGGCGACTCACAGGTGCGAGTGAACGACCAAGCAAGCATGAGGGGTTCCATGGGTATGCAGGGGATGACTGAGGAGGGCACAAACGATAGCAAGCTAATGGGTGGCAACAAGCTAGAGTTGTTCTCTCTCTCTCTCTCTCTTTTTCCTTTAGATTAGGGTTATTGCTCAGGCACACATATACAAGGGTGACTCCCTTATATGGATGTCAAAATAACACAGATAATCATCTAATACGTCTTATTTTTCTCTTAAACATAAATCTACCCAATTACCTATATACCCTACCTATTTTATTTCCTACTACAGATGACAGGACAAGTAAGTGTAGAAACTTAAAAAATGTGGATTTAAACCCACTCTGTTACCCATTAGAATTTAAACGATAAGAGTATAGGGAAGGCTATACCCGTCCCATTTATAGGCCTATGTATAGAGTTGTTTCATGATAGGAAGATAATGTAGTTGTTGACTTGATAATGGAATAGAGGGAGGTGACCTAGGTGGAAGAAAAAATCTTGAATGGATGCAAATGGAACTTGATCACTTATTTCTACGTGGAACAAGCTAAACATGAACAACAAGCACCACACCCAACCAAAACCTTACTTTCATGTGTCAGAACTCAGTACTAAGCTTCAAATGATTGGCTAAACTTGGGTCAAGATTTCCTTTCTTTCCTAGTTAAGCTAGGTAGAATCCAATGGTCCTAGAAATCTAGGCAGAGGCAGTAGATCGAGCTCAAATAGCTCTAAAGGGCAAACAAGCTTTCCAAACAATTATAGAAAAAAAAAAATTTAGAGGACACATGGCAAGGTAATCATCAAAAGAGAGAGTTAAAAAAAATAATCAAGCCAATACAAATCACACAAGGTTCCCACACATCAGTAACCCAAAGTTTATAAAAGTGTGGGTAAAATCCTAGATCATCTCAATGCTACTTGAATATGAGAGCATATTTTGAATGGGTCAAAACGGGCCACATGAATACATGATTCAGGTCTATCATGAATATTTCACATTTTGATTCAGCTTTGGCACCACATTTAATAACTTGCAACTATAAAAAGTAAACATATACCTAAATCTGTTTGTTACGTGCTTTGAACCAAAGAACTCAAGGCATATATAGCTAGAACCTTACAGATGGGCCATTCTTACTAATAAAAAATAACAGAAGACAATGTCAACCTCAAAGGCCAAGAGGCTAACAAAGAATTGATGATGGAAACATGTAATACTTTTGTGAAATTGAAAAACCAGAGATAGTACCTGGAATAAAATGCCTCCATTTTGTTGTTGTGATGTTTCCAAACATCAACTCCATGATTCAGCATAAGGTCCAGGTTTTCTATTCTGCAATAATCACATAATGGTAAATATAAAACCTATAAATATTAACATAAAAGTACAAATCTGAAACTAGAAAAGCATATAATGCTTATACAAGACAAGAATTCTCAGTTGCATCAATCTGTGCAACTGCAACAGAGAATAGGGCCATCAGGGAATACCTAAAGTTCTGATGCAAAACAGTATGCATACACTTAAAACGAGGGTAAAGAAAGGCCACCATTGTACAAAGTATAAATATAAACTAGACAGCTGATTGATAAACTATGCCTCTTCCAATACTTCAACCCACAAGATTTTAATCAAACCATATTTATGGCTCTAGACTTTCAGTTCCCCAAAATATCGACATAACATAAAATATGGTATGCTTGACACTATATAACAAAATTGCAGATGCACTTAAGTCTTGGTGTCTTCGCAAGAAATAGTGACCAGGACCTACAAAATTTTTATGATGGGTGAGAGACCAAATAACCACTAAAGAAGGGTGGCATGTTTGAAGACAACACACAAGCTTTCATGGGAAAAACAAAAGAAAGGGAAAAACCAGAAGAAGGAAGACACAAACATATATGTGAGATATCTCCTTGAATTGTTGGGATGCCATATGGAAAATAACTGTATGAGCTAAGATTCTGCAGCAAACCAACGTCTCCAAGAGACTGCCGCCAATGTTGTGTTGCAAAAGAAGACCCTTCCAACACAGATTTCTAGGCTTTAGCATAAGAATATTATGTAGACCTATCAAACATGTTGTGCCGTATACTTATCGTGTTGTTTATAAGCGTATATATTATATGTATATGTTAAACCTAAACACAATCTATTTAATTATTGTGTACCTCATATCAAACTCAAACACGAACTGTATGTCATTGTGTATACACGATATGACTCACTAAGTATACATTTAACATTATCGTATCATTTTGACACAACAACGATCCTATTAACATGAGTACACATTTACCTATTTATTACACATTTAGTATACGTTTACACATTTCAAGTAACATTTTAATATTTACATGTTTTGTGCACATAGAAATATCAGATACAAATCAATACATTATGAAACCAACCATTCAACAGTATTTCTCAAATTCCATTATTCTATATTTGATAATTTTATTATTCCTTGAAATATGTTAACATCACAAGTCTACATCACATTACAAACATTCACCGTTTAAAATAATGAAAGCTACAATCCATAATTAGTATATAATCCTTATAATTAGTATAATAAGGTTAAATAATTAATTTAGTATAATAAAGTTAAATAATTACTAGTATAATCAAGTTATTAAATAATGATAAATAATTACTAGCATAATAACATGTACTTAACGTATATTAAACAAGAAGTAGTGTATTATATACACGATTAGGTAACATATACTTATTAGGATTTTTTTTACCTTAAATACGAAAACGACTCGTTTAATAATCGTATCGTTTAGGCAGACACAATACGTACATGAAACACAATAAGGGTAAATTCAAATATAGTTATATCATGTCGTGTTATTGTGTCATGTCAGAAATTGACAGATCTAATGTTATGTATTAAGTTCTCCCAAGAAGTTTAGCTAAGGACTTCCTAAGACGTAAGCATCAATAAAGAACTATTTTCTAGATGTGTTTTCAATCATAACTATTGAACAACATGTATGTCAACTAAAAACAGTTTGGTCTAAGCAACATAAAGCAATCCCAACACTTGTATATAGCATAGATCTACAATCTTAAGTTGCGTTTGGAAACACTTTTCTAACACAACTTATTAAGAAACGCTGATTTTTTTCTTAAATTATACTTTTTGTAGTTTTTATAGAGGTAAAGCAAAACTTATTTGACTTGTATGTTCAATAAACACTTGCGAGTTAATCAAAAGACTATATTGCCTTCGCCATTGTCGCCAATCGTCGTCCACTCCCCGTCGCATCGTCGTCGTCCGCCATCAGCCACCACCACCACCGCCATTGCCGTCGACAACCACCATCACTGTGGCTGCCCACCATTGCTGCCACCCCCGCCGTCCACAATCATAGGCCATCATTGCCGCCACCATCAGCCACAACCACCGCCGGTCATCACCACGACCACCACCACCACCGTTGTCACCATCGTCGGCCATTATCATCGTCTTCGGCCACCACCGCCATCGGCTACCACCATCGTCACTGCCCACTCGCCATCATCCGCTGTCGCGAGCCACCATAGTCGTAACACCAAGCCACCATTGTCACCACCGCGACCACCGCCATCGTCTCTGACCTCCATTGTCGTCACCATCGTCAACCACCACCGCCGCCACCACTACCGGCCACCACCACAGCCGCCACCACTACCGGCCACCACCACAGCCATTGGTCACCACCACCATAATCGCCGCCCGACATACAAGTGGTCGACTGATCGCCACCGTTGCCCGTCACCGTCCATCATCATCCTTGCCTTGGTTTATGTTATAATTAAAATCAACTTTTAAGAATATTATTGGAAAAACTATGACTAATATTCATAATTTTTTTTAAAAACTAACACCAATTAACCTTTCTAAATGCTACCCCAATAGCTTAAAATGAACTAAAAAACTACAGCCAGTTTTTTCGAAAAAGTTCAATAAGTTGGCTCATTTGGAAATACTTATTAGGCAATAAGCGCTTAACGCAATAAACTAATGTAAAAAGTATTTCCAAACGCTACCTAGCTGGTAATACATAGAAGATTATCAACTCAACTACGTTGACTATGGCCTGCTTATGTGCACTATATATGTTGAAAATTTGGTAGGTATAAACCCTATGTATAGGTGACCCCATTGATTGAGAACTATTAAAAAAGAAATGGCTCAATCATATATTAGTACGTGTTGAGAAAGGATGCTGGTATGAATTATAATGAATACTTCAATAAAAGAGAGATAAAACAGATTCATGACTTGAGAGTCCTAGGGAAAAGTGTTTGCTTTGTTTTTGTTGTGACATAGTTGTTATATACTTAAAAATATAGATGCAAATAACAAAGTTGGAAACTTTATCAACAAAACAATGAATAAACAAACTTGATTAAGATTAATGATCGATTGTTTTATAATCAATCATATGTAACCTCACATCAGCTGACAAAAGTAACAAAAATTAAAATACATTAAGCTATGTGTGAATACAACCAACCTGGCATTCAAAATTCCACCAGGTAGTTTCCTTTCCTTTTTTCCTTTTTTGGCCCATCTAGGAAAACCCTTTTTTTAATCCAAAGATATAGGCAGGCAGAAGCCCCCAGTCCATTCGGTATCAAATAATTTACTTGCTAACAATGTTTAACAACAATTCGTGTTTTTCAATCGCTCAGTCAGATAATTCTACCAAAAAACAAATGGTCATTGCAAAACATAAAAGATATAAATCCATGTAATACAGTGATTAACTACCTCACAATCTGATGCTGCAACAAACTCTCTGCATTTCTCACAGCCTGCCTCCAAGAATTGACATCATTACGTTTTGGAGGTTCTAATCCATACCGGGACATTTCTAGAGTCACAGGAGGTTTCCCAGCTCTGACACGTTCATACTCTCTTGCAAGCATAGGGTGATCCTGAGACACAAAACCACACTAAAGCAAGTGTTACAAACAATTCCAAAACTATGTCATGACCACACACACAAAAACTTGCAAATAAGAACCAAAGAAGAAACCCTAAGTACACCAAAGAAGACAATGAACCAAAGAACCCTAAACACATGGTGGAGGAGGGAAGGGTGGCTGGAGAGAAAAAAACGAGACCTTGAAGTCGAAGTTGGGCATGGGAGGGAGGTCCCGGAGGAAGTCGGCAGGCTTCTTGGAGCTCCTCCGCATCTCCTCCTCGACCAGCCTGTCCACCTCGGCCTTCACCCTCGGGTCGCCGTACTCGTCGTCGATGTAAGGGAGGGCGTCGATGATGATTTGGCCACGAGTTGACCAGCTCTGGCGGGAGGAGGAGGACTCCGGCGGGGCCTCCAGCAGCAGCATCTCCCCGCCACCGCCGCCCATGACTCAACACCAGAGTTTTTCCACAAGAAGAGAATTGGAATGAGGAATGAGGGAAGTGTGTGTCGGCCGTACGCGCTGGTGTAGTTTTTTCTAGTCAAAAGTCTTTGTTGCAAACCAAACCCTCTCGTCTTTACCCCCGTCACTGCCGCAGTCCACCCCACCCTCTTTCTCTCTCAATCTAGTTGAACAAGCATGTATTACAAAATAATAATAATAATAATAACATATTAGATTCGTTTGAAAAAAAAATAATATATTGGATTATAATAATAAGAAATATACAATATAAATTTATAAAATGAATAAATTTATTTGAAAATCAATGATTTTTTTATCTATATTGGATTATCCTATGTGACAAAAAATTTCATATGTTTCAATATTAAAATTTTAGATTATTAAGAATTTGACTTTATAAATTAATCAATGTTAGATTATCTAATGTGAGAAAAATTTCATACTTTCAAATATTAAAATTTTAGATTATTAAAGACTCAACATTATAAATTAAAAACTCATATTCCCTTACTATGACCATTTAGGGCCTGTTTGTGCACCCAGAAAGTAAAGGAAAGGATTTCACAGGAATTTCAGAGTCAACAGGATTTTCCAGGAAATGGAAAGTAAGAGAAACTGCTTTCCTGTTGACTAGATTTCCTGCTGTTTGTGCCTATTCAAGAAAACAGAGGAAAATAGAAATTACTGTGAAATCCTAGGAGCCTGTTTCTCACAAAAAATAAAATTCATGTCAAAGAATAGCATAACATATAAAGAATCTCTGCTATGTTCCT
>JAMKQA010063017.1:0-11856 GCA_024699735.1 Posidonia australis
GCCCCCCCTCCTTGCTGTCAGTTTCTCAATGGCTTTAAAAAGAGGTGGAAGATGAGGCTGAGATCGTGGCTTGTAGTTGGTGTTACGTGGGAAGGAGGGTGGATGCAGTTGAGATCGCTAGAGTTATTTTTTTCTCCTCCAAAGTTTTTGATTGAGGAAAAATGCAATGGGTGTATTGGGCTTAACGGGCCAGGTGTTTTGGGCTTTTGTTTTTTTTGTTTTAGGTTTGATTTTGGTTTTAGGTTTTTAGGGTTTTGGTTTTTTTGGTTTTAGGTTTTGATTTTTTGGTTTTAGATTTTGATTTTTGGTTTTTGGTTTTTAATTAGGTTTATGATTTTGATTTTGTGATTTTAATTTAGGTTTTAATTACTTTGTTTTAGATTAAGTTTTTTAGGATTATTGTTTTTTTCTTTTAGGGTTTTTGTGATTTAGGGTTTAGGGATTTTAAAGTTTATTTAACTTAGGTTTTTTGTTGTTTTAATTAAATTCTTTGATTTTATGATTCAAGGTTTAATTAATTAGCTTCAAATTTGGATTTTAATTATTTTAAGGGTTTTTTAGGGTTTTGGATTTTAATTAGAGATTTTAGTTTAAATTATGGTTTTTAACTTAATTAAGTGACTTTAGGGTTTTTTAGGGTTTTGAGTTTAATTTAGGTTTTCTCCCTTGAATTTAAATGGATTAAAGTGGTTTAAATGGATTATATTTGATTTTGACTTTAATTAGGATTTTCACTTGATTAATCTGGATTTTAAGTGAATTTTGTTTAATTTTGACCTTAATTTGGGTTTTCACTTGATTAATTAGGATTTTAAGTGGATTTAGGTGGATTTTATTTGATTTTGACTTTAATTAGAGTTTTCACTTGATTAATTAGGATTTTAAGTGGATTTTATTTGATTTTGACTTTAATTAGGGTTTTCACTTGATTAATTAGGATTTTAAGTGGATTTAGGTGGATTTTGTTTAATTTTGATTTTAATTAGGGTTTTACTTAATTAATTAGGGTTTTTAATGTTTTAAATGAATTTTATTTGGTTTTGATTCTTAATTATTGGTTTTTGCTTTGATTAGGTTAGAGTGGGTTTGTGTGGGCTTAAGTAGGCTTAAGGGTTTAGGGGTTTGGTGGAGTTAGGGTTTAGGGGTGGTGATTGCAACCAACGCATCTTTTTAGAGTCTGCTGCCAAGTGACTGCAAAATCGAAGTGTCTACAGTGTTAACCGGTTCGATCCAGTTAATTTCATTTCCATCCTCGAGCATGCCAGCCATTTGGACATTCATGGCAATCCTTTCGTGATGGTTGAGAATCTCTGTCGTTGGTGGGGGTATTAGAAAGGAGCACCTCTTGAGTGGTACGACCAAGGGATCGCTTAGCCCATCGCAGCAAAAGAAAGAAGGGAATTTGAAGGGCTTAGATATGAATGGCAACCTCAGGAGGGACTCCAACATAATCGTAAGTCCAAGAAGCTCTTCATTTCATGGATTTATCTAACTTTGACAATGCATGCCTCTTGGATCCCAACCAGAGTCATATTGTTGCAGAGACCGTACTACAGTAGTATGAGTTAGTCAGTGGACCCAAGTGGGTTTGCATAGAAGACTATTATTCAGAGGAAGACTGCTTAGATGAGGAAGGCTTAGAAAAGGCAGACAGAGGAGTTCAGAAGCCTTTAACTCTAACAGGGTTAGTAAGACTCGCACTACCATCTACATATTCGATAGTAGATTGCTCTATAGATTACCCTACAGTTTCCACCACAACATCACTAGTGGTAGTTCTGTTTGCAGCCTTGCCAGCCTTTCAATTTGCGGACACAATAGTTTTCAATTGGTACGTAGCCCAAATAGCACCACCTACAGAGACATTCATGGGATTAGCAGTTTCCACACCACCATTAGCTTTACTAGGGGTTCAGTCAGTCATGTCAACCACTTCCGTAGTTCAGCCAACATCACCAACAACATCAGTGGTACCTCTGGCTTATCATCCACCTGCCTCAGCAAATCTCATTTTCTTGTCACCCTGCATAGTACCATTTGCACGTCCACAACATATCTCACCTCAAGACGCATCAGTAAGCACAGTCATCCAGCCATCGTCTCGGCCAATACATTTGATGGCTACATCTGTTCTACCCCATACTTAGTAAGCACTTTCTCCAGTAATTGTTCCTCAATTTTCAGTACAGTTAGTGGCGCAAAGCGTCATCAAAAGTGAAGAGGCCGTTAACCAAAAGTGCAGGAGAGCACTAGCACTTACTTTGTAGATCTTGCCTCTGATGTGGAGGAAGGAGACACAATAGAGGCGCAAGTTGATAATTTGCTCAGTGATCTAGAACTATTATTCCAAAAGTAGTTAACCGCACTGGTAGAGGATCCAGAGGAAGTGCTCAAGTGCGAAAAAGGGAAAGCAGTCATTACGAAACTCGAGACAACCCAATCAAATTAGTAGGACCAATCCTTCATAATGGTTCTTGAGGATTTAAAGTCAACACACGCTGGACCAGGGTAGTTAATCTCCCATCAACTGGGAGGCAGGTCTAGGTGGTACTACCAGTTCAAGCCTCACTTCAATAGTGAGGATAAAAAAAAATTTGTAGAAGTTGAGTTAGGCTCAGGAGAGAATGCAAGCGACAACACTCTTATCAATCAACTGGAGGACAATTTCTCTACTATAGCATCCAGTGTACATACCACCCAGAAAACTGATGAAGTTGAGAACTTCCAAGAGCACGATAAAGTTGTAGAAGAAGTAGAGCGGTCTGAATTGCGAAAGGGCTGATATAGTCGAGCATGCAGATGCTCGATGAACCTACAAGAATACCAAAGTGAGTGTGACTATCTTAAAGTGTCACCAAAGGGAGGAATCAAAACACATCTTCTCCTTCAAAGTTACAAATCCATCCTTTTAGCAGGAAATCCTATTAGAGCTCATTGCATATGAAGAAGATGATGATGAAAGCATAGAGGAAAATGATGATGCACCACTAGATTTCTGGGATCATGACAATGATCTAGAGGGACCAAATCTGCATGTAGAAGAAGAGATGGATTTGGTAAATATAGGCATGCTAGACGATGTCATGGAGGTATGCATTGGTGCCAAGCTCACACCCCAGGCCAAGGCAGAGTTCATAGCTTTCCTCTGGGAATATGTAGACATCTTCCCTTGAAGTTATGACAACATGGTGTGCCTTGATATCAAGGTGATAGGGCACACAATACCTCTCAAGCCCAACTCCAAGCCAGTTAAGTAGAAGCTTAGAAGATGGCGACCACAATGGCTGTTGAAGCTCAAAGAGGAATGATTTGCCTCAAAGTCATCCTTCAGTTAAGCTAGTTAAAACAACACATAGTCAATTTCCTCAATGTCATCCTTTATCCAGAATGACTTGCCAATGTTGTGCCTGTGCTAAAGAAAGATGGGCAAGGCTGCATGTGTATTGATTACAGAGACCTAAACAAAGCGAGCCCGAAGGACGACTTTCCATTACCACATATTGACGTCCTGGTCAACAATACCATAGGGCATAAGATACTATCATTCATGGATGATTTCTCGGGTTATAATCAAATCAAAATGACATAGAAAGACATGAAGAAGACATCTTTCATAACCACATGGGGACTCTTCTGCTACAGAATCATGTCATTCGGGCTTAAGAATGCTGGTGTCACTTATCAAAGGGCGATGATAGCACTATTCCATGACCTCATGCACCAAGAGATGAAGTTTTACGTGGATGACATGATCGCCAAGTTTAGAGGGCTCGAGGATCATCTCACTTGCCTAAGAAAGTTATTTGATCGCCTATGGAAATACAAGCTCCAACTCAACCCCAGCAAATTCATGTTCAAAGTATCATCAGGGAAGCTCCTTGGATATATTATCAATCAGAGGGGAATTGAAGTAGATCCTAACAAAGCCAGGGCCATCATCGAGATGCCTCCTCCTACAACAGATAAGAAGTGAGAGGCCCTATTGGGGTAGTTACAATACATCAATAGATTCATTGCCCAACTCACACTGATATACAAGCCAATCTTCAAGTTCTTAAGGAAGAATGCACAGATCAATTGGAACGAGGAATGCCAAGGGACTTTTGATAAGATCAAGTAGTATTTGGCGAGGCCTTTGATCTTAGTCCCTCCAACGTCGGGGTGACCCTTGTTACTTATCTATCAGTCACACAACATTTGATGGGAGTTGTCCTCGGCCAACATGATGAGTCAGGTCGCAAGGAAAGAGCCATCTATTACTTTAGCAACAAGTTTAATGATTGCTAAGTCAAGTACAGTACCATTGAAAAGGTCTGCCTATCCCTCGTCTTGGCCACATAATGCCTCAGACACTATATGATGGTGTATCCCATCCTACTTTTATGCTGCCACAATCCCATGAAGTATCTATTCCAAAAACCAACACTAGTGGGCAATGCCTCAAGTGGCAAATACTACTGTCTCAATATGACATCACCTATGTCACACAAAAATCAGTGAAAGGGCAAGCCATGGCAGATCACTTGGTAGATTTACCCTTGCCAAAGTATCAACTCTTGTAAACTCAATTCCCTAATGAAGACATATTGTTCGCCATAGACGATGCAGAGTCAGAAGGGCCTAGTGACAAGAAACAATGGCACCTTTACTTTGATGGCACAATTAACAAGCGTGGTATGTGCATTGGTGTAGTGTTGGCAACACCATATGGCCACTTGATCCTGTTTGCCAGAAAATTGACCTTCGAGTGCACCAATAACGTGGCCGAATATGATGCATGCATCCTTGGACTTCAAGCTACACTCGAGCATGGTGTGTAAAAGCTACAAGTACATGGTGATGCCATGCTAGTCATCTTGTAGATTAATGGTAGCTGGAAGACAAAAGACTTGAAGCTTGTGCCACATCACACGTATCTCTTGAAACTCATTGTAGGATTTGAAGAGATCTGCTTCTCCTTCATGAATAGAGCCAAGAGCACCTATGCTGATGTGCTAGTCACTCTTGCATCTTGGCTATCCATGCCAGAAGATCGTGCAATGGATGTGTCAGTCATGTGTATAGATCAACTTGCACACCGCATGAGTGTAGAAGAAGCAGATCCATTGGAGGAGCTTCCATGGTATCACGATATTAAAGTCTTCATGGATACCGAGAACCATCTGCAAGATGCCTTAGCCACAGACAGAAAAACTATGGCTTGGTTTGCATCAAAATATGTACTCGAGGCCGAACACCTGTATAGAAGGTCCTATAATCAGATGCTCTTGTGCTGCTTAGACAAGAGAGAGGTCGATACCATAATGTTACAAGTACAAGCTAGAACGTGTGGGCCTCATATGAATGGGGTGCTACTAGCCAAGAAGATAATGTTACAAGACTATTTCTAGTCAACCATGGAGGCAGATTGCTGCATGTTTGTGTGAAGATGTACAACTTCCAAATCCACAGAAATATGATCCATGCACCACCACAGCAATTGCAAAATATGTCCTCGCCATGGCCATTCTTCACCTAGGGAATCGATGTCATAGGCGCCATTCATCCAGCAGCTTCCAATGGGCATCATTATATCCTAGTAACTATTGATTATTTCACCAAATGGATAAAAGTGGCCTCCTACAAGACAGTCACAACCACAACCATGGAGAAATTTATAAAAACAATATCATTGCCTGGTATGGAGTCCCTCATGCCAATGTCTTCGACGATGGGACCAATTTCACAGTTAAAAGGGTCAAGGATTTCTTACAGAATCTACACATCAAGCATCATAGATCCTCACCATATCGTCCACAAATGAATGGAGCAATGAAGTCTGCTAATAAGAATCTCATCAAGATCTTGATGAAGATGGCAGAGACATACAAGGACTGGCATGACAAGCTTCCATATGCACTATGGGCCTATAGAACGTCAGTCCAGACCTCAACTACTGCAATTCCATACTCTCTAGTCTATAGCATGAAAGTAGTTCTATCCATTGAGGTGGAAATACCTTTGTGACCATGCCGGTGAAACCCCTAGGCGCGGTTCACCAAACCTTACTCCGGTGTGCAGAAACACACTGGGAGGTTCGATACAGTCACGGTGAAAATGGTGAATCCAGAGGAAGAGACAAGACTCAGAAACACCAAAGGGAAGATAAAAAGGATAAGGAAAGGAGTCGCCACCTAGTCTTTTAATGGAAAGACGAGGAAAACCAAGAAAACACACGAAAAAAGGCAGAAAGTAAACAAGATGCAAAGATGCATGTGTGATCCGTGCCTAATGGATAATGCAAGATGAATGTAGGCTAGAGAAAGGGTAAGGATTCTGGTTACGCATGGGGAAGGGGTTAGGCACCCCCATGCGCTCGAGAAAACTCGGTCTTTCTAGGTTTCTTACTGTCAATGGTCTGCTAAATGTATGCTTGCTTATTCTATATGCTCATGCATGAATGTAACTAAAAACATGCCAAATCAAGGAGAAGTGAAATCAAAGGAAAAAGTTAATCCGAGGGTCAAATGTAGGCATTGTTAATGCTGCTTTACTGTATGCCCTTGGGCGATGAGGAAAATCGTGAAAATCATGAAATTCTCGAAAAACGTCTCGCAAAATAGCAGAAATCCAGGAAAATCAAAAAGGGGAAAATAATCCTTGTTTCGGGACCATGTCGGCTTTGTAAGCCTTTTGCTGTACGCCCTCGGGCGATGGAAAACCAAAACGAGTGAAAATCGAGGAAAACCCAAAAAACGAGGTAAAGACTAAGCTCGAAACATAGCTAGAAAGTGTGCGCCAAGCAAGGAAGAAGAGACGGAAAAAACCGTGCAAAAAGATGTGAAAAGTATGCAAAATGCAAGTGTGAGTGCAAATCTAAAGAATGCAGGGGGTTTTATGCAAAAAGCCCAAATCCGACGAAAAATCGGAGTCCAGAAGCCCAAATCAGCGAAAATACATAGGAAAACACATTCCATGCATGTATGATGAAATCTGGGGTCAAATGCGCTTTCTAATGTAAAATGAAGTTCTCCAGGGGCTAAAATGCAATTTACCCACTAATGTATGTAATGTATGTCAAATCAGCACAAAATCAGGGTAAAAATGCAAGGAAAATACTCAAAAATGATTCAGGGGTAAAATAGTCATTCTACCCCTAAAAACAGCAAATCAGAGTAATTACAATAAAGCACAGGGGCTAAACTGCAAAATACCTAGCAACCAAAGCATTCAGGAATCAATTCAGTCAAACAGAGGGCTAAAGTACAATTAAACCATGTAAACATGTTTCTGGAATGTTTTGAAACAAAGTCACGGAGTTTTATGCAATTTTCACAGCAAAATAAGCCTTCTGGAAGTTTTCTATAAAAGACAGGGGTCTAAATGCAATTTTTCCAATGAAAACATGCTTCTGGAAAAGTTTCAGAGAAGTATGAGGGCTAACATGCAATTTAACTATCAAAAACAACTATCCATAGAGTTTTTGAAACATGCAAGGGCTTAAATGCAATTTTCACTGTAAAATGAACTGTCAGAAACATTCTAAGGAAGTGTAGGATCTTTCATGCAATTTTCACAGAGAAAATGAACTTGCAGGAAGTTTTTAAGAAAGTGTAGGGTCCTTTTAGCAAAATGTCTGAAAGAAAACATGTTTCAAAGACTCTAGGGGCTTTTCTCAAATCCAGAAAACATTATTTTAAATGTTCAGGGTGAAACATGTAATATTTTCAGTTAAAATTTTATTCAAAACATTTTAGAAAAATGATTGTAGGACCTATATGTAATAAAAGGACCAGAAAGTAATTCCAAAAGGACCTATTCGCAAGAAAAACATAAACTCCAGATTTTATTTAAAATAAAAGTTTTAAATGTTTTTAAAACTAAGAAAAGGGACGACGATCGCCGGCGGCGGAGCTCGCCGACGACGACCACCGGAGGGAGGCAAACAAGCCTTCCTGTGGTCTGATCTGAGATCAGACTTCACGGGAAGCAAGAAGGAGAGGAGAGGAAGACATCCAACGGAGTGGATGGACAATCCAGCGGTGGGAACGGGCCTCCCACCTACCTCACCGTCGAGGTGTTCCAGCGACGACGTCGGGGAAGAAGATCTCCTCCGGAGGCTGCAGCGCGACTTTCTGTGGCTACGGGGACTTCTCGGAGGCTCCTCGTGTCTTCAATATTGGAAGGGAGGCTGATGGAGAGGTGAGGAAGCGTCACCAGCCACCGGTGATCCATCTCCGGTGAGGAGCGTCGTTGCATCAACTGAAGCTCGAAGAGGGGCTGCTGGAGGTTCTAGAGCGCTCGTAGGGAGCAGTGAAGCAATCCTGGAGGCATGGAACAGCGAGGGGGGCTGGAGGCTCGCGGTCGACCTCTAGACTCCGTCGTCTTCTTCGACGACGGTGGATCGATGCGTTCTTCCGGCGATCTTGGCGCGGGCTTCTGGAGTGGAGGAGCGGCGAGGCACGGGGAGGAAAAGCTTTGGGGAGACCAGAGGAGGAGGAGAGAGGGCTCGGGGATCCAGGAAGCCTCCTGGATTGCCCCCCTACCTCTGTCGCCGGAGTTTGGCGACGGTGGGGTACCGAATGGTGATCTCGATCAGAGAACACCTCTGAATGTCTTGGGATCGCACCAGAAATAGGGAAGAAGACCTAGAGAATACAACTCAGACAATTAGAGTGATCGGGGATGTGTACCTGGCTGGAGATCGTCGCCGGAGCTCCAGAAGCAACGCCTGCCTCTCTGCTCCTCTGCTTCACGCTCTCCGCTCGGAATTTTCTCCATCTCGCTCTCAGCTTTCTCTCTCGTATCGTCCAACCTTTTGAAAACGCTAGGGTCCTCCTCCTTAAATAGGTGATCGGAGAACGACGACCCGTCGTTGCAACAACCCACTCCCAGCTCTAACCACCTAACAGACTAACTAAAACCCACTAACTGGTCCTGTAACAGCCTAACAATCTCCAACGGCTGCCCCCTCCCCGCTCCATCCTGTCCCCTGCTAGCCGAAAGGAATCAACGGCGGCCCCAGCTCGCCGACAACTGATCCAACGGCTGGCTGACGTTCTGGTGGCTCGCTGGATCTGATGGTGGGCTAGCAAGGAGGTGTGAGCTCTGGTTTGTGAGAAATCAGTAGGGAGGAGTGAATTCCATGGTTAAATGAGAGAATTTAGTGGAGAAGAAATGGAGTGTGGTTGCATTTGAAGAGATAACTTGTATTTTTGAGTAAAAATTCATAAGTGAAGAAGAAAAGTAAAGGTATTAGAGAGGAATAAATGAGTGTTGGGTTGGGAGAGCAAAAACAACAAGTGGACTAAGCCATTATGGGCTTTGGGCTAAATTTAGGCTTAATGGGCCTATGTGGGCCTTCATGGGCCCAATTGGGTCTAAGTGGGCTTCTTGGGCCTCCATGGGCCTATGTGGGCCTTGTGAGCCCCCATGGGCCCATGTGGGTTTCGGTGGGCCCAAAAGGCTAAATGGGTTTAGGTGGGCCCAAAAGGCTTTGGTTTAATCAGAGCTCAACTTCCACATCTCCATTCTGCAAAATTGGGAAAATTAGGGTGTCTACAACCTTCACTTAGGATCTTAACAAGAGCTAAGTTGGAAGAGGTAGAGTGGGTCAAAGACCATTGTGTGCAGTTGAACCTAATAGACGAGCACAGACTGTCGGCCATCCACCATGCCCAATGCTATCAAAAGTGAATGGCAAGAGCTTACCGAAAAAAGTTCAACCTAGGAATTTCGCATCAAGTGACTTACTTTTGCAAGCTATTAACCTCCTAGAAGCCCGTGGTATGTTCAGCCCAACTGGCGAGGCCCATTCGTCATCAAATAGGTTTATTCTGAAGGAGCCGCAATCCTAAAGGATATGGATCACATCGAGCAGTCTAAGCCAATTAACACATGCTACCTGAAGAAGTACAACAAGTGACTTGAGGGAATACCCTTACCCTATGAGACTTTCTTCTCATGCACACATATACTTGTCATTTCTATATTTGCATCTCTACATCACTTCTACATTCATATCGCCACATATAATTCCTACATGCATCCCACTGCATTTTATCAAGCATACTCGGCATTAGTAAATAACATTATTTGCATCAACATAATAATAACCCGATGACGAAAATCGAATCATGCTTGCTGGTTTGGGAGTGGAATGGTACCACATCAGTCAGCACTATATAGGTTTCCTAGAAAGTGAGGGAGCCACCATCCTTTATGATCTAGATGAAGTACCCAAACCACCCAAAGAACCTATACTTCAAGAGGGAGAGAAAAATGCTAGGGTAAGAGTGAACCAAGAAAAGACACCTTCCTAAGGGCATAAAAAAAAATGAAGACAGAAGGCATAGATAGAAGTCAGCCCTAGAGAGAGAGGCGGGCAAAGTAGCTCTATCCTTATGACTCATTTTGGAAAGGAGTCGAAGTAAACGCCTAGGAAATTCGTATTCTCCGAAGGGTCTAGCCACCCCTTCTTCACCAGTAGCTCCCTAGACCAAGCAGCTATTACCTCTAAGCTAGGGATGGAGTGAAGCTAAATGCCTAAGACGGAGAAAAATAAAATAGTAACATAAAAAAAGTAGGAATAAGGTCCTATGAGGTTTGGCATGGAGTCCAATTCACATCAGCACCTACTTCAGAGAGCCTCCAACTCTACGAGTCCAAATAGAGTTTCCTGAATCCTAGAACCGTCCCTTCCCTATTCACAAGCATTGAAAGCATGCCTAATACTAAGGGCATCGTCTGAATCTCCATCAAGCATGCATCATTCATGTTTGGCACTATCGCACTCTCTTGCAAAGCTTTGCCTAATCCTTTCAACTAAGGGCATGCCAACTGCGTTGTGGCTAGGAAGGTTAAGGAGATACTTCAACTAGGGGCATGTCAGCTGCCTTATAGATAGATACACAGGGCTAATACTTCGACTAAGGGCATGTCAACTATCTTATAGATAGATACCTAGGGCCAGTACTTCAAC
The DNA here is from genome assembly GCA_024699735.1 of Posidonia australis. Classification (NCBI taxonomy): domain Eukaryota; kingdom Viridiplantae; phylum Streptophyta; class Magnoliopsida; order Alismatales; family Posidoniaceae; genus Posidonia; species Posidonia australis. The sequence goes on from JAMKQA010063017.1 coordinate 10,961, forward strand.
CAGAGGCATGTCAACTACCTTCCAGATAGGCAAGGGAATTACAAAGCTCAGCCAATAGTCATTCATTGATCCCAAGAGGCACCCCAGTAAACTAGGACAATCAAATTACTATTCAGAAAATGCTTGTCAGAGAAGAAGCTGCTCAACATAGTTATAGTAGAGGAACAAGAGTAATGGTAAGTCCAAGTTCGGATGAAATGCTCTATGGGGCCCTAAAGAAGTTTTTGGTTATTGTTGAGCCCCATTGTCGTCTGATTAACTAATATAGCTGATGCCCATTACTAGTGGATGTTCAAAGAAGATACCGATAGTGGATGTTCAAAGCAAATACCATTAGCAGATGAGAGTGGCACGATTTTCCAACACAACCCATAGAATCAATAGAAAAACAAACTGTTCAGAATGCCTGCCTAACTATTTAGAAAATAGTCCATAGCCATCACATGAGCATAAACATTCAAACAGAAATATGTAATGCATTCACATGGTATAACAACAGTACTGAACACACTTATACACAACCAGAGTTCATATTAGCCTAAACATGCACCCTACTTGCAAAAGCAAAATAGTTAAAATATATCTCAGTTGTCTGAGCCGCTCCGCACTCTCTTGGAACTTCCAGCCTTAGGGAACAAATGAGGACTAGGTGCAATCTCGCAGATAGGCCATGTCTTCTTGATCTTGGCCTCATACTCTGCAATGTACCTGTGACCGCGTCTGTCTGACCGACCCCGACCCGAAGGAAGGGGTGGAGAGGAGGAGACCACAGCCATGCCAATGACGGCGAAGGCGCAAGGATAAAAGAAAAGAAAAGGGAGTCGCCACCTAGTCTTTTAAGGGAAAGACGAGGAAAACCACAAAAGGATGAATGCATGGGATGCAAATGGGAAGGC